>MCJB01048685.1:251668-309961 GCA_002018475.1 Nicotiana obtusifolia | reverse complement strand
GAATACCGTGAGCTATGGGCCTCCTCCAGGATCAATTCCCGAAGACCATCTACATTGGGTACACAAATTCGACCCTGCATTCTTAACACTCCATCGTCACCGATGGTCACATCTTTAGCATCATTATGCTGAACTCTGTCCTTAAGGACAAGCAAATGCGGATCGTCATACTGACGTTCCTTGATGTGATCATATAAAGAAGACCGAGAAACCATGCAAGCCAACACCCGGTTAGATTCCGAGATGTCTAATCTCACCAGCCTATTAGCCAAGGTCTGGACATCGACTGCGAGAGGTCTCTCTCCAACTGGAATGTATGCCAAACTCCCCATACTCACTGCCTTTCGGCTTAAAGCATCGGCCACCACATTGGCCTTTCCCGGATGGTATAGTATGGTAATATCGTAATCCTTGAGCAATTCTAACCATCTCCGCTGCCTCAGATTAAGATCTTTTTGCTTGAAAAAATGTTGAAGGCTACGATGATCAGTAAACACTTCACAAGATACGCCGTATAAGTAATGCCTCCAAATCTTTAAAGCATGAACTATGGTAGCTAGCTCAAAATCATGCACGGGATGGTTTTTCACATGAGGCTTCAATTGACGAGAAGCATAAGCAATAACTCTACCCTCCTGCATTAGTACACAACCAATCCCAACTCTCGAGGCATCACAATAGACGGTATACGAACCTGAGGCTGATGGTAGAACCAATACTGGAGCTGTGGTTAGGGCTGTCTTGAGCTTTTGAAAGCTCTCCTCGCACTTGTCCGACCATACAAATGGAATACCCTTTTGAGTCAATTTGGTCAAGGGCGATGCAATGGATGAGAAACCCTGAACAAACCGGCGATAATAGCCTGCCAACCCGAGAAAGCTACGAATCTCGGTGACTGAGGACGGTCTAGGCCAACTCTGAACCGCCTCTATCTTCTTTGGATCAACCTGTATACCCTCGCTGGACACCACGTGCACCAAGAATGCCACTGAATTGAGCCAAAACTCACACTTGGAGAATTTTGCATAAAGCTTCTCCTCCCTCAATCTCTGCAACACAAGTCGCAGATGCGCTGCGTGATCTTCCTGGCTACGCGAGTTCACCAGAATATCGTCAATAAATACCACGACGAACGAATCCAGATAAGGCCGAAATACATTGTTCATTAACTGCATGAATGCTGCCGGGGCATTGGTTAGCCCGAAAGACATAACAAGAAACTCATAGTGGCCATATCTAGTTCGGAACGCAGTCTTAAGAATATCTGCATCCCTGATCTTTAACTAGTGATATCCTGAACGGAGATCAATCTTAGAGAACACTCGTGTTCCCTGAAGCTGGTCAAATAAATCCTCAATGCGAGGCAAAGGATATTTGTTCTTGATCGTTACGTTGTTCAATTGCCTATAATCGATGCACATTCTCATCGTGCCATCCTTCTTTTTCACAAATAGAACCGTTGCACCCCAAGGTGACACACTAGGGCGAATGAACCCTTTAACGAGGAGTTCTTGAAGCTGCTCCTTTAATTCTTTCAACTCTGCTGGTGCCATACGATACGGTGGAATAGAGATAGACTGATTGCCCGGCACCAGGTCAATACCAAAATCAATATCCCTGTCCGGCGGCATGCCCGGCAGGTCTGCAGGAAATACATCGGGAAAATCTCGCACAACTGGAACAGAATCGATGCTTGGAGCCTCAGCTCCAACATCCCTTACGAATGCTAGGTATGCAAGGCAACCCTTCCCAACCATACGTTGGGCTTTCAAATATGATATCACCCTATCGGGAATATAATCAGTCACGCCGCGCCACTCGATCCGCGGCACACTCGGCGTAGCCAAAGTAACTGTCTTAGCATGACAGTCTAAAATAGCGAGACATGGAGATAACCAATCCATGCCCAAAATAACATCAAAATCTACCATGCTTAATAGCAATAGATCAACTTGGGTCTCCAGACCCCCAATAGTTACTACACACGACCGGTACACACGGTCCACAACAATAGTGTCACCCATCGGGGTAGACACATGAACCGGTAGAGCAAGAAGCTCACGGGGCGTACCCAAATAATGAGCAAAATATGAAGACACATATGAATAAGTGGAACCGGGATCAAACAATACAGAGGCATCTTTGTGGCAGACTGAAACAATACCTGTAATAACGGCATCAGAAGCACTGGCATCTGTCCTGCCTGGAATAGCATAGAATCGAGCCTGGCCACCGCCTGCTCGACCTCCCCCTCTGGGGCGACCTCTAGCTGCCTGACCACCGCCGCTAGCTGGCTGAGCGGGTGATAAAGTAACTGGAGCAGAAGTCGAGGGTTGACCCCTCTGTTGGAATGACCTAGCTCCATGATGAGGACAATATTTCCGTGTGTGGCCCATCTGGCCACACTCATAACAGCTCACTGGTGCTCTAGCAGATGCACTCGATCTAGACGGACCCTGGGCTGACGGAGAATGAGCTGGAAGGGCGCTAAGTGTTGACTGGCCCTGCTGCAACCCATGATAGCCACGACCTGCAGATGCCCCACTATACCCTGGGCTTACTGACTGAGCAGGCCTGAATGAACGGCCTCTACCTTGCTGAAACTGTCCTCTCAAAGGAGCACCACTGTAATTACCCGATCCTCGAGGCCTCTTAGCCTCCCTCTCCTCTCGCTCCTGACGGCGAACCGTCTCAATCTCGCGAGCTATATCAACCACTTCCTCGAAAGTAGCACGCAATACTGTCTCCCTGGTCATAAGAATACGGAGATGGTAGTTAAGGCAATCCACAAACCTCCTAATCCTTTCACGATCAGTCGGAACCATCCAGACAGCATGTCAAGCCAATTCAGAAAATCTTGACTCGTATTGCGACACAGTCATATCCCCCTGTAGCAGCCATTCAAACTGTCTACGCAGCTCCTCTCTGCGGGACTGCGGCACAAACTTCTCCAAGAAAAGAGTGGAGAACTGTTGCCAAGTAAGGGGCGCAGCATCAACCGGCCTACGTCTCTCATAAGCTTCCCACCAATTAAAGGCAGCTCCCGTGAATAGAAATGTGGTAAATGCCACACCACTAGACTCAAGAATGCCAGTTGTCCGGAGCATTCGCTGACACTTGTCAAGAAAACCTTGGGCATCCTCGCCCTCAGCACCACTGAATGACGGAGGCTGGAGTCTACCAAACCTCTCAAGACGACGTTGCTCATCGTCTGGCATAACTGGTACTATGAATTCCTGAGCCGGTGCAACTGGTTGGGCTGGAGGTGCCCCCGGCATCTGTAGTCCCTGGACTACCTGCTCAGGTTTACGGGCAACTGGAGTCTGGTTGCCTCCCACGGCCTGAGAAGTAGTCGCCGCTGCGTTGGCTGAAACCGCCTGAGCTAGGCCAGTGCAAATAGTTAAAATCTGAGCCAAGGTCTCCTGAAGACCTGGAATAGCTGCAGGCACAGCTGGTGCCTGAACTGGGGCTGCTGGAGCCTGTTCCTGAGCTGGGGCAGGTGGTGGATCAACAGATGCTGCCCTCGCTGCCCTGCCTCTACCACGACCATGACCGCGTCCACGGCCTCTGGTGGCCTCAGTGGTTGGTATTGGTGGTCGTCCACCTCGTCCAGTAGTTTGTGGCCTCACCATCTGTGAGAGAACAGGATAGCAGAAGTTTTAGTACTCGGATCAACAAGTTCGCACGACAAGAATTTCAAGAATATGGAATTTTCCTAAAAAGGTTCTGCAGCCTCTCGAAGATAAGTATAGACGTCTCCGTACCGATCCGCAAGACTCTACTAAACCCGCTCATGAATCGTGAGACCTATGTAACCTAGGCTCTGATACCAAGCTGTCACGACCCAAAATTCCAACCCGGTCGTGATGGCGCCTCTCATGAAGACAAGGCCAGCCAATCCAACTAAACCTCAATTTAAACAGTTAAACAACGCAAATTAATATAAGTATGGCTTAATAATAGAAATTAGCGGAAAGATATAGAGAACCATCCCGACTACAGCCCGAACCGGGGTGTCACAAAGTCATGAGCAACTAATGAAAATCCTAATAATAATATTACTATTACAATGTCTTAGCACAATTGTTTGAAGAAAGTGGAAATAACAATATAAAGAGATACGGGGCTGCGGACGCCAACAGCTACCTCGTAATCTCCGAATCACCGCTCTGACAGTAGTAGTCAAATTTTCTGTCTCAGTTTGCGATCTCCACGGTCAAATATGCGGTCCGCATTTCAGGTTTGCGGTTCGCATTCTGACCGCATTTTAAACATTATAATTGGTTCAGCTTCCTGTCTCTGTTTGTGATCTCTTTGAGAGATATGCGGTCCGCATATGTGAAATGCGAACCGCATTCTCGACACCTGGTTTTTCTGCTACTTTCCCCTTCCAACGATGCATTAGTCCGTTTAACCACCCAAAACTCACCCGAGATCTCTGGAACCTTAAATAAATACACCAACATATCCTATAACGTTATTTAAACTTGTTCCAACCTTCGGAACGCTCCAATCAACATCGCAACATCAAATTCGCATCGGATTCAAGCCTAAGGATTTCAAAATCCACTAAGTCGCTATTTTGATCTAAACCCAACCAAACCACGTCCGAATGACCTGAAATTTTGCACACAAGTCATAAATAACATATCGAAAGAAGCTACAGCAACTTTCGGAATTCCATTCCGACCCTCGGATCAAAATCTCGCCTATCAACCGGAAATCGCCAAAATTCTAAATTCACCAATTCAAGCCTAATTCTACACGGAACCTCCAAAACTAATTCCGATCACACTCCTAAGTCATAAATCATCTCCCGAAACTAACCGGATCATCGGAATTCACATTCCAGCCTTCTAACTCATAAGTCAACATACAGTTGACTTTTACAACTTAAGCCTCCTTGAAAGAGACTAAGTGTCTCATTTCTTACCGATTTCACTCCGAATGCTACTTACTCAACTAAATTACCTAAAACGCTGATAACGAGGCATAATGATACAGAATTTGAGGAAGACGGAACGGTAACCTATGAGATGATTTACCGGGTCGTCACAACACACCTCCATGTTGGGTGTAGGTATTTAGATTTTACTAAATTTAACTTCATAGAATAATTTGAACTATATCATAAATGCAAGATATATTAGACCAAAAAAATATTATGGACTAATATAGTTAAAATAATTAAATAAGATATCAATTACCTAACTTCCATTCTAAATTAGTAGGGGTTGCTTATACGAATCCAATATGCGTTATTCTGGTTATACTCCGTAACATCCAGGTGGCTTTTAGATGATTCATTAATATCTAGACAATTTTTTTGTGCTATCAACCAATACCTATGGCAACTCTTTTCCTTAGTCGAGTTTGAGATTGGTATGCTATGCACATCCGCGGAATGTTTTCCAATTATTCATTTTGTGGTAAAAAAGAATGCAATGATCAATAGGAGTTCGACATAGAGATGAGGCAGATATTAACCTGTTCCAATTCACGAATCTCCTTTCTGAAAATATTTTACCCGGTAAGGAACAAGTCTAGAACTGAGAGCATAAACCGTCCAATTCATGAATCAGTTAATGTTAGCAATATGTGTTCGAAACTAGAAAATTTGAGAAGTAAAGAAACGTTAGTTCAATAAATTAAAATATAAAATAATTTTCAAGTTCATAAGTTGCTTGTGTGTTCATAAGGAATTTAATCCTCTCACTATTATTCAAGGTTATGGATTACTTCCTCGCAGGATAGAACGGAAAAACTATTTTGTAATACTGGTAATCGAAATTATAAAACTTCAGCGAACTTAACAAACGGGGCAAATCACACTTGACACTTATATGTTTGTTTTGAAAGGGGGAAAAAATAGTGCAACAATGCAGAGAAGAGAGGAGAAGTTTTCGGATTTTTCTATGTGTAAAAATGAGGCCTAGCCTCTAATTTTATAGACAATGAAAGGGTGAGATGAAGAGGTGCAATCCAAGAGGCGCCTCTTCCATTTCCTATTCACACTTTTTGGAAAAAATCCAACAATCCCCCACACGAATGGGGAATGACCATATGAATAAAAATATGCATGAAAACTATGTGATTCCCAAGCAAGGATTAATTGCATCTGGATAAGCATGTTACTCTTTGAACTTTCTATAGTAAACTTGTGTCGGGTATATTCGGTTAATTAGTAGATTTGATATCTTTGAACCGTCGAGCTTTGGTGAATACCTAGACAACTATAAGTCACACAATCAACCCTTAACCGTCTTTGGTTCTCATTTGCGTTTGTTTAAGCCATGAACACCATCTAGTTTCATAAGTACATAGAGAATTGACCTTACAAAATTCTCCTTGAAGAGGCTACCACTTCACACTTATATAGGTAATTCTTAAATGTGTTATCCCGTAGATCTACTATTTGATATACCCCGTATCAAACTTAGAAACCATTAAAAAGCCTTAACGCTTTATCCTTGGTACTGAATATTGTCTCATCATGAGAATAGAGCAAAATATTTTATTTGACAGTGTTGAACTATCATTAATGACTTTGTTTGATCTTCTTGAACCTAGATCTTGAGATCTCCAGTCTTCTAGGTAGAATTACTGCCACAATGACTTGTCCTCGGCCGTAGTCTCATTCCCTTTGACGACTTCTCAACCGACTCTCTAGTTAGGCCTTTTGTAAGCGGATTCGATACATTATCTTTTGACTTTACATAGTCAATTGTGATACTTCCACTAGAGATTAGTTGTCTAACGGTATTATGTCTTCGTCCTATGTGACGAGATTTTCCGTTATGCATAACGCTCCCGGCACTTCCTATTGCCACTTAACTATCGCACTGTATACATATAGGTGCCAAAGGTTTGAGCCAAAATAAAATATCTTCCAAGAAATTCCAGAGCCATTCAGCTTCTTCACCGGCCTTGTCTAAAGCTATGAACTTAGATTCCATTGTAGAGCGAGCTATGCATGTCTGTTTGTACGATTTTCAAGACAATGCTTCTCCACCAATGGTTAGAATCAGTTGAACTAGTGATCTAATTTGTATCACTATACTCCTCCACTATTGGAGGATACTTATTGTAGTGCAAATCATAATTTTGAGTATTTTTCAAATGTCTCAAGATTCGTTTCATTGTTATGACAATTCAATACAAACTTTCTTATGTCGTAGACTAATACGTCTTGACTTTCTATTGCATATCAGATTATTGACTACACTTAATGTAGCAACATTATATTATAACAATAGCTAGGGTTGATATTAGTTGTGGCCACAACCTTTTAATATATAACATATTTCGCAACCACTCTGTCTTTTTATAGCATTTGTATGTTATTTATTCATCCGTCAATATGATATGCAAATTATAGCACTTTCAGTCATGAAGCAAATCGAATTTGCTTTGGATTTTGGTCATGTTTATTGGTTGATTCACCTTATTATGGACCAATGTTTTAATTCATTTGTTCATGAATAGTCATGTCGATACAAAAACGTACAGACGCTTCTTTTCATAAAAAGGTACAACCTTCCACGTAACACCCTTTTCATAAAAGAATTAAACATCATAATGTTCAAGAATGAACACAAGCTTTCTGGTAAGGCGTGTAAATAATTTTCGAATTGGTAGTTTCATTACTAGTCTTCCCTAAGACTAAAAAATTAATGAATTCACAGACTACCATATCAATATCCACTAAGAATTTGCGGGTTCAAAAATCATATCATCTAGTTATTCCAAAAAATAGAGACATTACGTCTAACATTGGCTTTTGTCATGCATAAGCTAAAAGCTCCCACATTTTAAATATTTATGTGCATGTTCTATTATTCATTATCAACATATCATCCACATATAAACAAGCAATGACGATATGGCTTGAAGCATTCTTAAATGTAAACATATTTGCTTACACTCGTTAATTTTGAAACCATTTGACAACATTGTTTGGTCAAACTTCACATGTTATTGTTTGTGTGCTTGTTTCAGTCCATAAAAAAACTTACCAAGTCTGCATCCTTTTTTCCCTTTTTAGGAACCACAAACTCTTCAGGTTGTTCCATATATATTTCTTCTTCCAAATATCCATTTAAGAAGGTTGTCTTCACATCCAATTGATGGATTCAAAACTATATAGCGTAGCCAATGCTACTAACATCTATATGTACGTAATTCTCATAATCGGTGAGTATGTGTCAAATTAGTCAAGACTTTCTCATTGTCTATACCATTTGCCTTATATTTCTCAATAGCACCATCAACTTTCGTTTTTCTTTTGAAAATCTACTTAGAACCCAAAGGTTTATTTTCTGGAGTAAAATCAACTAACTCTCAAGTATGGTTATTTAATATAGATTCTAACTCACTAGTGACTGCTTCTTTCTGAGGAAGACATAACTTCTTTAAAAGTTTGAAGCTCATTTTCCAACAGGAATGCCAGATAAACTGATCTAAAGAAAGCAGTTGTCCTTTGACGTTTACTAAGTCTTGGATTCCCCTCATTAGGTGTATTTTCTTTTGCTTCTTCCCGAGGTCATTTAGATTTTTTTTTTTATTAGACGACTCAAATTTCTTTTTATATGGATAAATATTTTCAAAGAATTCAAAATTATCTTATTCTATTACTATAAATATGGATCTCCGGATTTTCTGATTAGTGAACTAGAAATCAATATGCTTTACTGTTTGTTGCATATCCTATGAAAGCAAATCAACGATTTTCGGTCCTATATCTACCTTTTTAGATTTAGGACTTGCACTTTTGTCATATACCCCCACACTTTAAAATATTTCAAGTTGGGCTTTCGTCTTTTTTATTTTTCATATGGAATGAATTGTGTTTTGCTATGGAGAACTCGATTGAGTATTCTGTTAGCTGTAAGAATAGCTTCCCCCATAAGTTCTGGAGTAAACTAGAACTTATCAATAAAGCATCATCATTTCATTTAATGAACGATTCTTTATTTCCGCTAATCCTATTAGATTGGGGCATGTATGTGGTCGTTGTTTGATGAATAACAACATATTCAAAACATATTTTCTCAAAAGAAGATTCATATTTGCTATCCCTATTACTTTATAGAGCCAACCACATGAACTGTTGTTTGTGCCACGATAGAGCCGGAATTAATAATGGTGAATTTTTAAATCTTGATACAAATCTGACACAACTATAATTTAATGGTGAAGTTTTTATTCTTCAAACCGAGTAATATCTGACACAATCATATCTAATATACAGTACAGTATTTACTCTTCAAATTGAGTAATAAGTCGGAGTAGAAAATCACTAAGATTTTAATCTCCAAAACGAGTAGAAAGTCACTTAGACTTTAATCTCTGACAAATGAATAGAAAGTCACGAAGATTTTAATCTCAATGAACGAGTATAAAATCACGTCGATTTTTAAACTGGAAGCAAGAGTAAAAAATCACGAAAATTTTAATCTCCAAAATGGAAGTAGAAAATCACAATTCTTTTTCCCTTATCAATTGGATTCCCAACTAAACTATTATAACACTTAAACAATTTGATCTCTTACTCTAGTCAAACAAATATATGTACATCTTTACATATTATATCCATGATCTCAAGAGTATTTTCAAGTATTTTTGTAAGCCTAATTCATATTTTACAATCTTGAAAAATAATATTTCATATTATTCTTGCATGCTAATAAGAATAATTTTCATTTTATAAAAGGAATAACAAAATTAACCTTTAATTATATGTTATTCCTAATCATCACAACATGCAAATAGAATATATTTTTAAATTATCACATAATAAATATCTACTCTAACATTTATAGAAGCAAGATATCATAAATCACAAAGGGCAGAAAATTAAAGAATGAATAGAGTAAAAAAGATATAACCCGATATTCATGTTAATTCACCTCTAAAGCAAACAAACTGTTTCTGGAATATGTGGAAATTGAAACAGCGTCAACAGTGACAGTTGTTATAACGATGCAAATGCACCCTTAATTTGTAATTCTGGAATTGCATATTCTCTTTGATCAGATCCTTAGGCAATTGCCTTCACAAACATGCCGATTGTATGGGTCGAACTCGGACCGCCTACATGGGAACAAATCAGGCTCTAGTTTATACGGTTGGTATCAATTATAATTACTGTTCGATAAACCGAGATCAAGATATCAAAGATCGAAGAGCGAGACCGAATAACATCAAAGCAGGAATATCGAGGTATCAAAGATCGAAGGTCGAGATCGAACAACATCGAATCATAACTCGAAGCTATGGTACCCGTAGTGAACCTATTGAGCTCGATTCCGGGAAATGCCCTAGGGTAAGTTATCAAATTTGAATGACGAAATGACCGAAAATCCCGTGATAAGTAAGCATATCGGCGGGAATCATGGCATCAATCAATAAGATCATTAAATCAGCACATCAAGAGATATTTTACCTTGTAAATAGATTCTTGCCTTGTATAAAGGATTATCCCCACACTATATAAAGGGGCAATGTAATCGTTCTAGGAGATCACACAAAACAATCATTAATACATAGAGAAAGAAGTCTGCTTTATTATTACTTTATTCCTTTGGTTTCATTCATATTTGTTGTTCATCTTGGAGTAATCAGTCAAGGCCAAGACTATCCAAGGCTTGTGGTTTGAATTTCTTCTCCATTTATTTACTAACTTTAATCTCCATTATATTATTCTTTATTTGTATCAAACCAAATCACGTGTCCTTAAAACCACATACAAATTCAATTGTTATCCAAAGCCAAGGGTAAACAATTTGGCGCCCACCGTGGGGCGAAGGATAATAGTGAGTACTTGATACAATTTTTTGTCACCCAAATCGTTTTACACTTGCTCTGTGAAGTATCTCTGATTTCAGGTTACAGTACAACTATGTCGCATTCACAATCTGTGCCTTTGTACGTCGATAATGAATTTGATCATCAAGGCAAAAACAACAACACAGCACCCGGTGATGAGGTTCCGATCGACGGCAATTCACAAGTGGCAGTCAATGTAGATCAAACTACTGGTCCGTCAAATAGCGTTCATAGGGAACATCGATCAACAACACAGGGTCCCCAAAACAACGAAAGGGACGGGATCAGCCTCAGAATGATCTTTGACATGTTGCAAGCCCATCAGGCAGCCATTACTCAATTACAAAATCGAAGCCAAATATCGAACAAAGTTAAGCTCGGCCCTTCTTGGGGAACTATTCCTGAGAATGAACCAGTCACAGAAGAGCCGAATGAAAGTGAATCGAGGTCAAACTCCGGGATCATGCGGATGCTCGAGGAATTAACCAGACCAGTCCAGTCCGGAGAGAAAAAAATCGAGGCTAACGACAAAAAGGTAGAAACGTACAATTCTAGGGTGGATCAAATCCCGGGAGCACCCCCGATATTAAAGGGCTTGAATTCCAAAAAATTTGTACAAAAACCTCTCCCATCGAGCGCCGCTCCAAAACCAATACCTAAGATATTCCGCATGCCGAAAATCCCCAAGTGTAATGGAACAATTGATCCAAACGAGCATATGACCGCATACACATGCGCTATAAAAGGGAACGACTTCGAAGACGACGAGATCGAGTCCGTTCTTTTGAAAAAGTTCGGGGAAACCTTGTCGAGGGGGTCATGACATGGTATCATAACTTACCCCCTAATTCGATTGACTCTTTCGCTATGCTTGCAGATTTCTTTGTAAAAGCACATGCAGGCGCTATCAAAGTAGAAATTCGGAAGTCGGACCTATTCAAAGTCAAACAAAAAGATAACGAGATTCTTAGAGAATTTGTATCTCGTTTTCAGATGGAGCGGATGGACCTACCACTGGTCACTGACGATTGGGCTGTTTAGGCCTTCACCGAGGGGCTCACTGCTCGAAGTTCAACGGCTTCACAACAGCTCAAGCAAAACTTGATAAAATATCCAGCCGTCATATGGGCAGATGTACATCCCCGATACCAATCGAAAATCAGAGTCGAAGATGATCAACTTGGAGCCCCTTCGGATCTATTTATCCCGTCAGAACTCATGATAGAGTTCGAAGGGAGATTTATCGTGAACCGAGACTGAATAGAGATCGACATCGGCCGTATCATGGGCATAAAAAAATCACTACAACAAGGCAAAACTCCCCAAGACACGAAAGGAGAAACGATCAAGGTCGGAATAACCGAGGGCCCATAATTAAAAGCAATTTCGAGAGAATCACCGCTCACCAAGAAGCACCACGGTTATCGGAATATAATTTCAATGTTGATGCGGCTACTCTCGTATCAGCTATCGGTCGCATCAAGGTCACAAAGTGGCCTCAACCGTTACAATCAGATCCGGCCCAAAGGGATCCTAATCTGATATGCAAATATCACGGTACACACGGACACAGGACAGAAGATTGCCGACAATTAAGAAAAGAGGTGGCAAGGTTGCTCGAAAACGGACATCTTCGAGAATTTTTGAGCGACCGAGCGAAGAATCATTATGGAAACAGAAATAGACAAGCAAACCAAGAAGAGCCACAACACACGATTAACATGATTATTGGCGGAATAGATGCCCCTCAAGGTCCGATGCTGAAACTCACCAAGATATCCATCACCAGGGAAAAACGCACTCGAGATTACGCGATGGAGGGAATCCTACATTTTAGCAAGGAAGATGCGAAAGGGATTATGCAAACTCACAATGACGTGCTAGTGATATCTTTACTTATAGATAAAATTAAAGTGAAGCGCGTGTTGGTCGACCCAGGCAGTTCGGCCAATATAATCAGGTTATGGGTCGTAGAACAACTCGGTCTGACAGATCGAATTGTTCCTACAGTCCAGGTACTCAATGGGTTCAACATGGTGTGTGAAACAACCAAGGGCGAAATAACGTTGCCGATAAACACTGCCGAAACCATTCGAGAAACGAAGTTTTGCGTAATTGGTGGAGACATGAGGTACAACGCTCTATTCGGGAGACCATGGATCCACGACATGAGAGCCGTACCTTCGACGCTGCACCAGTACTGAAATTCCCATCACCCAATGGAATTATAATAGTTTACGGGGAGCAACCAGCTGCGAAAGAAATGTTCGCAGTGGAAGAAATAACACCAGTATCAGCAGTTCCTTCACAAAGGGTTGAGAACAAGATGAAATAGCAATCACAGACATCATCCTCGACAAACGTAGATAAATAAGCATATCTTGAGGATGACGATTACGGAATCCCCAGATCATTCATCAGTTCCGATGAATCCGATGCTACTAAATCGACAATTGAGGAACTCGAGCAAGTCTCACTCCGAGAAGACTTGCCAGAAAGAAAGGTATACCTGGACTCGGGCCTAAGCTCCGAGCTCAGGATAAAATTTATCCAGTTTCTTATAACTAACGAAGATTGCTTCGCTTGGTCCCACCTTGATATAACAGGTATACCACCAGAGATAACAACTCAAAAGCTAAGCCTAGATCAAAAGTTCCAACCGGTCAAGCAAAAAAGGAAGCCTCAGTCCGAGATCAAACACGCATTCATCAAGGATGAGGTAACTAAGCTTCTAAAGATAGGGTCCATTCGGGAGGTTAAATACCCGGAATGGTTAGCAAACGTAGTAGTAATCCCTAAAAAAGGGGAATAAACTAAGAATGTGTGTAGATTATAAGAATCTAAAATAAGGCATGCCCAAAAGATTCTTTCCCTTTACCCAATATCGATCGCATGATTGATGCTACCGCTGGCCATGAGACCCTTAGCTTTCTCGATGCTTACTCTGGCTATAACCAAAAATGAATGGACCCGGCTGACCATGAAAAAATATTCTTCATCACTAAGTATGGCACATACTCTTACAACATGATGTTATTCGGGTTAAAAAATGCAGGAGCCACTTACCAACGCCTAGTAAACCAAATGTTTGAAAAACAACTAGGAAAAAATGATGGAAGTTTATATTGATGATATGTTAGTTAAGTCCCTGCGAGCAGAGGACCATTTGAACCATTTGCAAGAAACATTCGATGTGCTGAAGCAATACAACATGAAGTTGAACCCAAAAAATGCGCGTTTGGTGTGGGCTCGGGCAAGTTCCTCGATTTCATGGTCTCGAATCGAGGAATAGAAATCAACCCTGAAAAGATCAAGGCTATCGAGGACATCACAGTTGTAGATAATGTGAAGGCTGTACAAAAGCTGACAGGTCGTATAGCCGCTTTGGGACGGTTTATTTCAAGATCATCCGATAAAAGCCATCGACTTTTCAATCTATTGAAAAAGAAGAACAACTTCTCATGGACACCGGAATGCCAACACGCTTTAGAAGAGCTTAAAAGGTACCTGTATAGCCCGCCCTTGCTACATACACCGAAGACAGGTGAACGACTATATCTTTACCTTGCGGTCTCGGAAATAGCGGTAAGTGGAGTTCTAGTTCGACAAGAGCAAGGTACGCAATTTCCAATTTATTACGTTAGCAGAACCTTAGGCGAGGCTAAAACTAGGTACGCTCATTTGGAAAAATTGGCACTCGCTTTGTTGAGTGCCTCCAAAAAATTGAAGCCTTATTTCCAGTGTCATCCCATATGCGTCGTAACGACTTACCCATTAAGGAGCATAACGCATAAGCCCGAGCTCTCCGGCCGATTGTCGAAATGGGCTATCAAAGTAAGTGGGTATGATATCGAATATCGACCTTGAACTGCCATTAAATCTCAGGTGTTGGCAGATTTCGTCGCCGATTTTACACCATCCCTAATACCCGAAGTTGAAAGAGAGCTACTGGCCAGATCGGGGACTTCTTCAGGAGTGTGGACCCTGTTCCCAGATGGTGCCTCGAACGCGAAGGGATCGGGGCTTGGTATCGTGCTAAAGCCCCCAATCGGTAACACAATTTGACAGTCTATCAAGACTATGAAATTAACTAACAATGAAGCAGAATATGAGGCCATGATTGCAGGTTTAGAACTAGCCAAAAGCCTGGGAGCAGAAATAATCAAAGCTAAGTACGACTCCCTTCTTGTGGTAAATCAAGTCAACAGAACTTTCGAGGTTAGAGAAGGACGAATGCAAAGATATTTAGACAAACTACAAGTTACACTGCATATGTTCAAAGAATGGACCTTACAACACATACCTCGAGAGAAAAACACCGAAGCTGATGCCCTCGCCAGTTTTGGATCATTGGTCGAAGATGATAAGATTGAATCTGAAAAGGTCGTACAGCTCATGAGGTCGGTAGTGGAAGAAGGCCATGCGGAAATCAATACGACGAGTCTGACCTGGGATTGGAGGAACAAATACATAGAATACCTCAGCTCCGGAAACTCCCCTTAGATCCTAAATAATCAAGAGCCTTGCGCACAAAGGCAGTTCGATTTTGCTTATCAGATGACGGAACTCTATTTAGAAGAACGTTCGGTGGCCCCTTCGCGATATGTCTAGGACCGGGTGACTCTGAATACATTCTAAGAGAAATCCACGAAGGCACTTATGGGAACCACTCCGGTGCCGAACCCCTAATCCGAAAAATAATCAGAGCCGGTTATTATTGGATCGACATGGAAAAAGGACGCGAAAGAGTTCGTTCGCAAATGTAACGAATGTCAAAGACATGCCCCAATGATCCATCAGCCCGGGGAAACATTGCATTCGATCTTATCACCATGGCCGTTCATGAAATGGGGTATGGACATCATTGGCCCTCTTCCCTACATATCAGGTAAGGCTCAATTCATCCTTTTGATGACTGATTATTTCTCCAAATGGGTGGAAGCGCAGGCATATGAGAAGGTTAAGGAAAAAGAAGTAATCGAGTTCATTTGGGATCACATCATATGTCGGTTTTGGATGCCATCAGAGATCGTGTGTGACAATGGGAAACAGTTCGTCGGCAGCAAAGTGACAAAATTCCTCAAAGATAACAAGATCAAATGAATCCTATCAACGCCCTACCACCCTAGCGGGAATGGACAAGCCGAATCTACCAACAAAACAATACTTCAAAATCTCAAAAAAAAAAGGTTAACCGATGCGAACGAAAAATGGAAAGAGATATTTCCTGAAGTCCTGTGGGCATATCGTACGACCGAGAAATCTAGCATCGGAGCCACTCCCTTTTCTCTGGTGTATGGTGCTGAAGCTTTGATACCGGTCGAAGTCGGTGAACCAAGTGTCAGGTTCCGTTATGCGACCAAAGAATCGAACCACGAGGCTATGAATACGAATCTGGAACTATTGGACGAAAGAAGGGAAGCTGCCCTCGTTCGATTGGCCGCTCAAAAATAGAAGATCGAGAGATACTACAACAAGAGAACCCATCTTCGACATTTCAACATCGGAGATTTAGTACTCAGGAAGGTCACACCCAACACATGAAACCCGAGCGAAGGGAAATTGGGACCGAACTGGGAAGGACCTTACTCCATCATAAAGATCACCGGAAAAGGATCATACAAGCTTGGAATGATGGACGGCAAACAGCTACCAAACAACTGGAACATAAATCACTTGAAACGATACTACTGTTAAGGTACGATCCTTCGTTCCTCGTTTTTACTTGTTTTTACGCTACATCGACAAACTAACATTCACAGGTATCAAATAAAGTAGCCTCGAATCGGAAAGTACGGGATGTTAGGACTGAAAGCACGCGCTGCACTCTTTTTCCCTTCGACCGATTTTGTCCCAAGTTGGGTTTTACGGCAAGGTTTTTAACGAGGCAACCAGTAAATCGTGCTAACTTAGATTTGAAGACCGATCATTGATCGATGACAACAATACTCAGTGCTAATCATCGATCGACCTCAAATATCGGAAGGCTGCTTGGCTACTTCAATTTGGGGAAACATCCCTAAAATCAAAGATCATTAGGAATCGATGTAAGGGTCAAACAGTCAAAGGAACCGTACCCAAATAGATTGATCTATCCCTGAAATAAACTGTACAAGCACGTGAACAAGAATAAAGATCTCTTGCACCAATATCCTGTCTCCGAGCCCAAGGGCCATTTTGATTTTCTTTGTTCAATTAAATACTGCCTCACTCGGGGATTCATCCGAAAATCAAATTTATCCGAAGGGGAATAAGACCTACTAAGGCCAACCCCGATTCTTAAAAGGCTAAGGCCATACCGAGTTAATGAAACTCGAAGGGGAATAAGACCTACTAAGGCCAATCCTGATCCTTAAAAGGCTAAGGCCATGCTGAGTTAATGAAACTCGAAGGGGAACAAGACCTACTAAGGCCAATCCCGATCCTTAAAAGGCTAAGGCCATGCCGAGTTAATGAAACTTGAAGGGGAATAAGACCTACTAAGGCCAACCCTGATTCTTAAAAGGCTTAGGCCGTACCGATTTAACGAAACTCGAAGGGAATAAGACCTACTAAGGCGAACCCCAAATCTTTAAAAGGCTAAGGCCATACCAAGTTAATCGAAGGAAAGTAAAACCTACTAAGGCAGATCCCAGAATTGGCCAAGTCCAAATTGAATTCGAGGAACAGAAAATTTACCGAGGCAAACCCTCTATTCTAAGGGAAAGAATTAAAACAAGTCAGCAACAAAAGAAGGAAAGGAAAAAGGGCTTTTATATATATACAAAATATGATTACAAAGATGGGGACATCATTACATAATATCCAAAAAAAGACAAGAGAAGGCGCTTCATTCCGAGTTCTCGGAGTCATCTTCCTCCGGAAAGGCTTGCTTTCTGGCTTCGGCCTCGATCCTTTTGGCATCCTCGATCTCGGCTGATAGATCGAAGCCCTGAGCATATCTCCTAGAGGACGGACAAGCGAGTTTGCCACTTCATGAGATCAACCAAAATTTTTGATTGATCTTGAGCAGCCTCGGCGTCGGCCTTGTACTGGGCCACCAGCTCATCGGCTTCAACTTTGGTTGCAGCAACCTCCAATTTTGCCATGTGCAGCTCGTTGGCCAAAACATCTCGATCTGAGGTGATCACACTGACTTGGGATTGGAGTACATCGGTGCTCTTAGTCAGAGCCTCGATTCTCCCTTTTGCTTCCGTCAGTTGAGTTTCTGCTGAAACTAACTGAGCACGGAAGGCCTCTTTTTCCGAAGCCAGCTGATCATCTTGCTTTTCCACTCATTGGCTTCAGCTCTAGCCTCTCTTGCCTCGGATCAGAGTCGGGTGATTTGATCGAGCTATTGCTGAGCCCAAAGGTATCTTCAGCAGATGCAGAATCCACGCCATCGAAGATACCCGGAAAGGGCCTTCCGGTAAATGGCTCCTGTCCGGGGAATGTCCTTTTGCGGATGGGGCCTCGTTCAGGGTCGACTCCGAGAAGGAAGGGGAGTCTATCATTTCTATGGGGCCTAAGATTTTCTGCGAAGCCCCTCTTACATTGGTAGAAGCCCCATCTCTTACCCCCATTTCGGAGCCCTCGACTCGATGAAGGTGTGTTTCATCGGCTCTCTGCTCGGGGACTCCCCGTCCTTCAGTTCGAGACAGCTCGCTACCCAAAAAGTCAAAATCTTCATCTTCTTCGGACTCGTCCCTCAACCGACGAAGTGAGGCCGAGGACAGTATCCAGTCATCAATGCTGCTCTTGGGCTTACGAGCTATCCTTTTCTTCGGTCTCCTTCTCTCGGGCTCAGAAGGACTGGGGGCTTCTTTCCTCTTTTTCTCTTTCTCCTGCTCTGAAGCAGGGGGCTTGCAGGGAATCTCATTACCAGGGGACACTGGCCTCAATTCAACGCCCATTGATAAACCTACAAATGAAGAGTAAAGCAAATTAGAAATCAATAACATGAGACGCTGAGTTCAAACTTAACCTGTCTCACCATGGTGTCGGGCCTCCCATCGATCCTTTGAGAGCACGCGCCAAGCACATTCCGAATAGGGTCTTTGGGACACCACTCTTTCGACCCATTCCTTCGGATGAGGAATCGCGGCCAGCATACAGGATACGGCTACATCATATGGAACTGGTTAGTAAAATAACGAAGGAATTGAACAAGTTGAGATATAGGATAACACTTACGGTTCATGTTCCACTTCTCGGGGAACGGCATGTCTTCGGCCGGAATCAAGTCCGATGTTTTCACCCGAACGAATCGGCTCATCCAGCCTGGTCCCTATCCTCATCGATGCTAGAGAAGGGGGGCTTTTTTTGCCCCGCGAGCAAGTTTTATTAATCCCCCTCGGAAGAGTCGGGGACTGTATAACCGCAGAAGGTGATCGATGGTGAAAGGGTGCCCGTCGATCTTTCTTACAAAAAAGCGAAAGAGAATGACTATTCTCCAAAAAGAAGGGTGGATCTGACCCAATGTTTCTTCATACCTTTTGCAAAAGGCAACGATAACAGGGTCGAAAAGACCCAACGTGAAGGGGTAAGTGTAAACACTCAAATAACCCTCCACGTGGGTGGTGATCGTCTCTTCCGGTGCAGGAACAACCACACACTTGCCTACCCAATTACAATCTTATTTAACCTTGTCAAGGATTTTGTCCTTAATCGAACAAATATACCTAATGATCGGTTCACATCGGCCCGGTACTGAAGAGGTCTTATCTACTTTAAAGTCGGCACCGATTGAACATCCAGTCGGTACAAACGTCTTCAAAGGAGGTTCAACCATGGTTTCCTCAACATCAACAGGTTGAGGATCTTCAGTGGGTTGAGAAGAAGAAGGGGTCTGCCTCTGAGGAACGGATTTAGAGGTTTTCGCCACTGTTAATTAGGAGATAAAGAAGTTAAAAGATGCGGGAGTAAGATAAGAACAAAAGGGAGATCGCTTGCAAGGAAACTTGGAGAATTTTGAAGAAGGGAATGATTCAAATATTCAGATAGCTTAAACTCCTGAAAGTGAAGATGGAGAAGGGTATTTATAGCCCCTCAAAGGCGGCGGTTCGCGTCCCAAAGTGACGAAGCATTAATTGGCATGTACTGATATTACAGAGGTTTGTCCCAAGTTTGTCTCTGATGAGACATTTTCGACAAGTACCACATATGTCACAGTTCCACCATCATTTATCAATATGATGGTTCGTTTCTTTTGATGGGACGCTCCGACTTCTGTGCCACACGCGTCATAAGTATGTCGCCATTCAACCTAACCGAAAAGTTGCGGCTCATATCGTTTTTCGTTATTACTCTCCAAAAAACGAGGGGACTATCTGTATGGGGTCAAATTCGGACAACCTACATGGGGACAAATCGGGCTCTAGTTTATACGGTTGGTATCAATCATAATAACTATTCGGTAAACCGAGATCAAGATATCAAAGATCGAAGAGCGAGACCGAATAACATCGAATCAGAACTCGAAGCCATGTTACCTGAGATGAACCTATTGAGCTCGATTTAGGGAAATGCCCTAGGGTAAGTTATCAAATTTGAATGACAAAAGGACCGGAAATCCCGTGATAAGTAAGCATCTCGGCGGGAATCATGGCATCAATCAATAAGACCGTTAAATCAGCACATCAAGAGATATTTTACCTTGTAAATAGATTCTTGCCTTGTATAAAGAATTATCCCCACGCTATATAAAGGGGCAATGTAATCGTTCTCGGACATCACACAAAACAATTGTTAATACATAGAGAAAGAACTCTGCTTTTATTATTACTTTATTCGTTTGGTT
Organism: Nicotiana obtusifolia; assembly: GCA_002018475.1. Taxonomy (NCBI): domain Eukaryota; kingdom Viridiplantae; phylum Streptophyta; class Magnoliopsida; order Solanales; family Solanaceae; genus Nicotiana; species Nicotiana obtusifolia. Next base: position 289,356 of record MCJB01048685.1, on the reverse strand, counting down.
TCATTCAAATTTGTTGTTCATCTTGGAGAAATCAGTCAAGGCCAAGACTATGTGGTTTGCATTTCTTCTCCATTTATTTACTAACTTTAATCTCCATTATATTATTTGTTATTTGTATCAAACAGAATCGCGTGTCCTTAAAATCACGTACAAATTCAATTGTTATCCGAAGCTAAGGGTAAACACCGATCTTTGTATTTACTTCTACCATACAAATAAGACTTAATCTATCTCCATTAGATTAAAATCTGAGTTGGTGGGCAATCATGTCATATCTCTTTGTAGTACAATTTTCGTTTTCTTTTCGAATTATCAGTCCTGGAGTTGGATATTCCTTGCGAAATTGTTGAAATTTTCTAATACAAAAACGTCATTTTGCTTGAGCAGCAGAGCCACACATTACTGTCGAACTAGTTGGAGAACTGATTCCTTTCTTTAATATCTATTGGACGAACCGCTACAACAAGATAGTAAAGTTTCAGTTCCAAAGCCTTGTTGTAGAAAGGAAGCACCGATCCAAAATTAATGAATTGATCAAGCATGAATTGCTGAGTCCCATTTCTTTTATTTCACATAATTAAGATCAAAGGAAATACTGGAAAGTAGACTCCATTTGCAGATGAAGTAATATTCCAATAAACCAAGGGAATACGTTGCTTATCTCTATGCCTGAACTAATTTAAGGCCTTTGTATTTTCCAACATAAATTCAACCTGTTCAATTTGCATTTTAGAATTGACTTGCTAGTCATAACAGTAAGCAAACTTGAATTGAGGCCTAGGCATAACGAGCAGCGAACATCCATGTAGCAGACCACAGGGAAAGCCATCCCATATAATAGCGAGTACACACGAGTATATTCAATGATCTGTTACTTTCGTGTTCCATCTCCCTCAATCACCACAACACCAGTAATGCCTTCAATTCCCTTAGGAACACACAGTTTACTTCGTCGCATTATATTATATTCCTTAAGATTGTTAAAGTTAGTAATCTGTGTTCGAAACCAGAAAATCAGAGAAATAAAGAAATGTTAGTTCAGTAAAGCAAAATATAAAATAATTTTCGTGCCCACAAGTTGCTTGTATGTCCTTAAGGAATTTAATCCCTTCACTGTTGCACAAGGTTATGGATTACTTTCTCCCATAATAGAACGAAAAAACTATTCTGTAATATTGGTAATCGAAATTACACAACTTCAGCGAACTCAACAAACAAAGCAAATCACACTTGACACTTATATTTTTGTTTTGTGAGGAAAAAAAACAGTGCAAGAATGTAGAAAAGAGAGGAGAAGTTTTCTGATTTTTCTTTGTGTAAAAATGAGGCTACGCCTCTAAATTTATAGACAATAAAAGAGTGAGATGAAGAGGTGCAATCCAAGAGGTGCGTCTTCCATTTCCCATTTACACTTTTAATTCATAATGACTGGTGTAAACTGAGTTCATACTTTGCTCTTCAGCTTTTTCTTGCAAACTCTATATTAGAGAAAAAGAAACACATTTTGAGAGGATAAAGCTAGACTCAAATCCTCATAATTCCTCCATATTAGGGTGCCTTGTATCCCTCTCTTCCATACTCGTCACCCTATTCTTATATCAGCTACAAGACACAGTTTCGACGAGTACGTGTCAATAGATTTCACATTTATGGACAAACAGCACATCACAATCTCAGGCGATTTGCCACTTCCAGAATCTGAATTCATAAAAAGCCAAAAACAAATGAAGGTATCCTAAAAAAATGATTAAAAGCGACAAATTCATTAATCATATGAACTCAAGCTAATCCACTAATAATATTTTACGTCCCAACGTATAGAATATTCCATGTATGACACATCTTGATCAACCATACATATCGACCTGCTCAAATTCAAATAACAAACTAGTGTAAATTGCGAATTTACTTTTAAAATACTTTTGGTTAAGCTTTTGGGGGAAGAGAGGAAATGGTAAGTTCCTGGATTCCGATTTGGGAGTCATTGGCAGGCTCCTTGATTCCGGTTTGGGACTCAATGGTAGGTTCCTTGATTCCGATTTGGGGCTCAATGGTAGGTTCCTTGTTTCCAGTTTGGGACTCAGCATGTTCTTGCACATAACCTTTAGCTGAATTTCTTCCCTTTTCTTCTTCAGCCAGTTTTTCCTTCGTCTTCTGCCCCACTTCCCCGGCAGCCTTTGTGACCCGACTGAAAGCACCCGCAGCCCAAGTTACCCCCGTAAAAGCGAATCTGTTCTTCATGATCGCGGATCCAGCATTGCTAACCGTCTGCTCAGCAGCTGCAAAAACAGATTTTGACTTTTCGGACACTTGGAACTTCTGGTCCATTTCTTTCACTTTGTGGTTCACTATGGTTGCTCCCGTAGTGATTTTGTCGCTAAGGCCATATTTTTGGTCTAAAGAAGCAACTCTGGCTGAAGTAGTGGATGTGATCTTGTGTTTCTCATCTAATGCCTTGGCTTTGCTAACTGCGTCCTTGCCCAAGATAAAGCCTTTTGCCAACATGCTGCTGACGACGTCTTCCGCTTTTTGAATAGCTGATCCACCAGCAGCAGGTATATTAGTGCTTCCAGTTGGCTGCAGATATAAAAGGTACACCTTTTACGGAAAATCTTGTGATGGATGAAACCAGAAACCTTGCTTAAAAAAATGAAGTTATACGTACAGCTGGTGACACAGAAGCTGTAGGTGGGAGCTTGTACTCGGGTGCAAGGACTATTGTGATGGACTGATCAACAATTGTAGCTCCCTAAGAAACACCAAAATGATCTTATCAATCGCCAAAGCGGAGTGGTCAGGAACAAATTTAGAATTGGAAATAAGTTATCCTTGTAACCAAGAAGCATGCAAGCTAAGTACACAATCAGCTACTCTTAAGCTTAGATGCAGTCACTTTTATATGTATATCTACTATAAAGCTTCAGTTCCCTTACTTCCTTTCTGTCCTTTTTTTCATTCTAGACAACAATGTGTACCAAGTATTCCTTCAGGTACAACATTTAGTAATTCTGACTTTAGTACTAAAACTCTAGAAGTATAGAAAATTGTCAATAAAATCTTTATAAGATTGTGTGCTTCCTTTTTTCCAAACTAACTTTTACAACTAGAAAACCGCTAAATTTCGAAAGACTCTTCCATTTTTTACACTAAACTAAATGCAGTATTGTCCCTTAACTTTTCAAACTGCAGTTTCCCCTAAAGCTATCCAGCTGGAGTAAAAAGGAAAGAGGCAAGAGACATGGATCTAGGCTTGGATGATTAGTCAACTACTTTGCACTATTCTCTGACAACACTGGTGAGTTCAAGAGTTTCAGCACCTCAACGTGCTCGGACTAAACTGAGAGCATAATTTTGCTTTTTAGGGGTTATAGATAAATCCCCAGAGACAATGCTTGATCTGCCTAATAACCGTCTCCATCCTCCGGTGGAGAAGCTAGGAATTTTCCTAAGAGTATTCAAATTTGAATAAAGTGAAAAAAAATTCCCGACAAAAGGTGTTCAATATGTGTTATATATCTCTAAAACGTAATATTTTACCTATATACACATGCAATTTTTCGACGAAGGGTGGTCAACTTCGCCACTGCCACCCTCCCCTCCCACACCAAGAAAAAACTGATACCTTGCCATGCACAAAAATAGTATGCACCATTCTCCAACTTACTCGATGCTACTCTTACGATTTTACAATAATGACAGTGGGACACCTCAAGTTTCCCATTCCGTCTCACCTCACAAAACAGCAAAATCCCCCAGACGGACAGAACAAACATGTAATACGTACGGAAGGACTCATAAAAGGACTAGGAGCTTGTATATTTTCTTCATAAAGGATGCTTGCGAGATTAACCGATAAGTTATGCGTCTTTTATTTTGATAATTTGACAAACTTCATGAGAGAATCAGATAAGGAACCTAATGCATTTAGTTCCCTTGCATTCAGAGTAACTAGTCAGATGTCTGGTTCAATTCTCAATAAAATCAAATAAAGGAACATCATAGGGAACAAATATGGATCAGTTCTCCTGGTCGTCGTACAGTCATCTCTACAATTGTAAAACCTACTGCACTGTACCGTCTGGCAGCAGTACAGCAGCACAACTATAGCTTGCTAAGGCCAAACTAAAGGACACTTTATTGCATCATCCTTGATGACACCACACACATATATTATCAACATGAGACAAGGGATTTCATCTCTCCAACACTTGCAAATCAAAAGATAATATTCTCAAGTGCCAACCACCACCTATCTCAAGATCAAAGCTGCTGCAACCTCAAAGACTAGATCCAAAGATTGAAGATATCTTAAGTCCTTAGGTTTGTTGAGTCTTTGTTATTTTGTTCTTCATTTTAATCCAACAATACTTTCAAGAAGTGTCTTTGTAGAACAGATTTAAACCACTGTTTGGTTTAGTTTCTTGACTAGAGTTAGTTAAGGTTTGCTGCTTTGTGATAGAGTTATTACAATGGGCTTACAATAGAGTTATTGTAAGGGGTGACGGATTAAGAGTTTAGTTCCTAGATTGCAATAGGTTGTAATATGAAGTTTGCTCGGTTTAGTGGAGTTGAAATCCTACTAGGGTAGGTCGTGGTTTTAAATCCCTTGAGTAAGGAGTTTTTCACGTAAATATCGCGTGTTCTTTATTTATTGCTGATTTACTGTGAGAACTGTGGGAATAGATAGAGAACCTGGTTCCATATACTGTTTGGTTTTACAGTCTATAGCTTACTATGGGAACTGATAGAGAACCTAGTTCTCTATACAGTTTGGTGGACTCTTAGTTTCTATCAATTTGTATCAGAGTAGGTTCTTTCTAAAAGGTTAACACCTAGAAAGGATCCTTATCATAGCTACTCCACCAAACTTCGAGGAAAGACAATCAACCTATGGACCCCAAGATTCAATGGCCAATATTATGGTTGGTGAAAAACAAGAATGCATGACGTCATTATGGATGAAGATTTTGAGCTTTGAGACGTGATTTGTGATGGTCCCTTTGTCCCTATGAAGGCTGTTGGAGAGGAAACAAAGACTGTTCCAAAGACAAGAAAATAATATAATGGTGCTGACCAAAAAACTATTGAGAAGAACTTCAAGGCGAAGAAGATTCTTGTGTGCGGTATTGGACCAGATGAGTATAATCATATCTCGGCATGTGAATCTGCCTAGGAAATCTGGGAAGCTCTTCAAACGACTCACGAAGGGACTACTCAGGTAAAGCAGTCCAAGATAGATATGCTTACAACTGAGTATGAACTCCTTAAAATTAAAGAGGATGAGTCTATTCAAGAGATGCATACCTACTTCAGCTCCACAATCAATGAGCTTCATTTACTTGGTGAAATCATTCCAACCAACAAGCTGGTCTGGAAGATACTCAGAGTTCTACGAGGTTCCTAGGAGAGCAAGGTTAATGCTATCACTGAAGCCAAGAACCTGCAGAAGCTGACTATTGACGAGCTTATTGAAAATCTCAAAACTTATGAGACAAGGAGAAAGAAGGATCTCAAAAGAAGAGAGCCCAAGAAGGAGAAGAACCTGGTTCTTAAGGCTGCCAACAAGGATTCAAGTAGTGATAAATTCAACTCAAATATTCCAAAAGATGAATCAAAAAAATGGTGGGATTCCAAAGAAAGGAAGCTCCAGCAAGAATTTCAAAGGAAATGATTTCTGTCATAAGTGTGGAAAACCTGGACGCTTAATTAAAGATTGTCCTCTTCATAAGTAGGATCATTAGAAAACCAACACTTAAAAGGCAGCTAAGAGGAACCGGGTCCCTGATAGAAAGTTCAAAAGCAGAGATGCTACTGACAACATGGTGAAGCAAGCCCTGGCTGACTAGGGAAATTCCTCCCCTGAATCTGAAGGTGAAGATGACCAAGGAGATACATCTATGATGGTTGCTGATAACGGATCTTCAGAATATGAGTCAATCTTTGCACTCATGGCCAAATCTGATGATGATGAGGACAAGGAGGAAGATGAGGTAAGGTTTCTTGATGTTCAAAGAATTTGAAAATTTACCCTAAGAAAAAATTGATGTCCTCAGCAAATGTGTTGATTGATGCATATCATAGCCTCATTAATGAGAAAAATACTTTAATAGAAGAAATTAGTGACATAGAACAAGAGAGGGATAATATGGTAGTTTCCATTGTAGATTTGAATGAACAAGTGGAAGAAGTAACTAGAGAAAATAACTTGTTGAATAACCAAATGAAAAAATGGATGGACAACACTAAGGGTAAAGAAGTGGCTAGTGAGGCTTAACTTGAGCTTGAGAGTGAGCTTAAGAAAGTTAAAACAAGTCTTGTTCCTGAGCTTTAAAATAATAGACAACTTCAGGATGATTTGAAAATGGTTAGAAATGATCTTGGTAAGTCACTTAGTTGTACCTAGTCCTCTGATGTAATAACGTCTATGTAAAAGAGTAACAGTGGAAATAAGCAAGGAATCGGGTCCAAAAGGCGAAAACCTCCTATAATCCCTATAGCAAGTATTTAAATGTGGTTGATAATTGGTTGTATACTCACTGTGGGCAAACGAGTCATTACAAGGACTCTTGTAAAACTAAAATTCAGTCTTTGCAGAAAAATAAAGTTTTTGTTGAAAACAGGCCTACTGTTGAGGAACTTGGTTCCCTGAAAAGAAAATATATGCTGCCTGCATGGGCAAAAAAAAGTTTGATCCACCCATTCTATCATTATAAGGGACCCAAGCTAGCTTGGGTACCTAAGTCTAATCATTGATTTCGTGTGCAGGCTGGAGTGAGAAGTAGTAGTCAAAATATAGTACATGGATAGCGGCTGCTCTAAGCATAAAAATAGAAGAATGAATGATTTCCTCTCACTCTGAGCCTTCCAAGGAAGGAGTGTGTCCTTTGGAAATGGAAAGAAGGCTATATTCTTAGTGTTGGTAAAATTGACAAAACACTCTCCCATGCAATTGAAAATGTGTACTATGTGAATGGCTTGAAATATAGCTTGTTGAGTGTGTCTCGAACTGTGATAAGGAAAAATGAAATGAAGTTCTTGTCCAAATCTTGCACTTTCACCAATCTTAAAATTGGTGAAATGGTATTGATAGCCAAGAGATTCAAGAACGTCTATGTTGCAGACCTTGATTCTCTGAATGGTAGTAATATAACATGCCTAAGTGTCATTGATGATGATGTAGAGTTATGACGCAGACGACTGGGGCATGCGAGTTTTTATTTGCTGAACAAGTCGGTTGTGGAGGACCTGGCTCGTGGGCTGAAGCACTCAACACTGCTTGCTACTTGATTAACAAATGCATGATCAGGTCCCTTCTCGAGATATAAACTGCTCAATGGGAGAAAAACCAAGCTGACTTACTCGAGAGCCTTTGGATGCAAAATGTTTTGTTCTCAACAATGGTGGCAAATGGTCACATAACAAAGAGGATGAAGGTGGAGAATTTGCAAATGCTCCTGGTGAAGCTATAGATATTGCAAATGGAAAGACTAATTTGATGAGTCAAGTCAAGCAATGCGATTAAGGAGATGCAGCAGAATCTCCAAAAGGCACGGAGGAACCTGGTCCCTCTATCACCTCGACTGAAGCTGAACATAAGGTTGCTGAGGCTGCATTAGGTACTCCTGATGCAGAACAAAGGAGTGGAAGTCATAATTCTATAAATGTCAATGATGTTTTCAATATGGAGGAACCTGGTCCTTCAAATTCTGAAGTTCAATTATCCAACTAGAAGAAGAATAGTTCACATCCCTTCAAAATGTAATCACACCCTTAGACTCTAGTATTCAACCTAGTTCTAAGGCAAGGAACATGTTTGCCCTCTTAGCCTTCTTGTCTCAAATGGAGCCTAAGAACATCAAAGAAGCATTAAAAAATGCTAATTGGATAGTTGCTATGTAAGAAGAACTCCATTAGTTGAGAGGAACAAAGTGTGACACCTGGTTCCTAGGCCTTCAGATAGAATAGTGATTGAAACCTGGACCAAAAGACTCTCACTTGAAGGTTGCTAAGGGAATTTTGAGGTATCCTAAGGGAACACAGGACCTGGTCCTCGTCTATTTTTCAGGAGATACTTTTGACTTGGTTGGATATGCTGATGCTAATTTGTTGAATAACCGGTGGATAGAAAGAGCACATCCGGAACGACATATTTTTTGGGGTCATGCTTGATCTCATCGGGTACAAAAAAACAAATTGTGTGGCTTTTTCTACTGCTGAAGCTGAATACGTGGTTGCTTCTTCTTGTTGTGCTTAACTACTACAAATTAAGTAATATCTTGAAGACTTTGGTGTATTTACAGCTTGAACCCGATACAGTGTAAGAGGACAAAGCACATTGATGTGCGACATCACTTTTTGAGGAATAATGTTGAAAAGGGTCTAATTTGTATGAAGTTCTGGAAGACAGAGGACCAGGTAGCAGACATCTTCACCAAGGCGCTGAGCAGGGAACACTTTGAAAGAAATCGTCTGGAGTTGGGGTTGATCAAGCTTAACTCAGGACCTGGTCCCTCGATGATTGGCTATGTTAAGAAGGAAAGGTACAATGCTAAAAAGTGTTTTTTGGATTCATCTAAATCAAATCTATATTGTTATAGGTATACATACATGGCAGTTTCAGGACAAAACAAGAAAGAGTGACATTGCAATTCTAGGAGTTTTTGCTCAAATTTTCAAAAACCGTCTAGGAACCTGGTTCTTGTAACTCAGATTAGTAGTCTCTTCAATTCTTATATGCCTTTTTAAACTACTGAAGTGTAATGTCATTAAGGAATGGACAGGCTCATCAAGGCCTTAGCCCCTTACCTTTCTTTCTGCCCAGTGATCCATGTCTTTCACTCCTTCCAAATTCCCTCGAATTCCTATTTTCTTTTGATCCTTGTGTTTGATGACATTGGTACTTTAGTTGTTTAAATTGTCATATTCTATGTTGTAGAAACTACTGTGCTTTTGTTATAATTACTCTACTATGGGCAATCACTCCATTTTGTGCAATGACATTCACTTGTTGTTCTTGTTATTGTTTATGTTGTGTTTCCCAAGTGGCATGAGTTAATGTTGCTGAACTTCTTTTTGGTTGTGCTTCTTCTATTATTCTTTTCAATGATGCCAAAAGGAGGAAGTTACATAGGTGCCAACAGGGGGGAGGAACAAAATCGAATTGATATGCTGTGTTGTGCATGAAAGATAGCTCTGCTTCGCAGGGGGAACGTTGCTGATAACATGGTGATTATAGGTCAAATCCGCAGGGGAATATGTGAGGAATCTAGTTCTCAAGGGGAACATCAATTTTGGGTTTGTCATCATCAAAAAGTGAGAAATTGATAAGTTATACGATTTTGTGTTTTGCTGATTTGCTAAACAGTCTCGAGGAACTGGTTCTGATCAGTTCCTTTGTTCTGGTTCTCAGGGGGAATATCAATTCTAAGTTTTTCACAATCAAAAAGGGAGAAATTGATAAGTTGTGCGTCTTTTGTTTTGATGATTTGACAAACTTCATGAGAGATTCAGATAAGGAACCTAATACAATTAGTTCCCTTGCATTCAGAGTAACTAGTCAGATGTCTGGTTTAATTCTCAATTAAATCAAATAAGGGAACATCCTAGGGAACAGATATGGATCATTTTCCTTGGTCGTCGTACAGTCAACTCTAAAGTTGTAAAAGCTGTTGCACTGTACCGTCTGGCAGGCTGCTGCACTTTACCGTCTGGCAGCAGTACAGCAGCACAACTGTAGCTTGTTAAGGCCAAACTAAAGGATACTTTATTGCATCATCCTTGATGACATCACACACACATATTATCAACATGAAGCAAAGGATTTTGTCTCTCTAACACTTGCAAATCAAAAGATAATATTCTCTCAAGTGCTAGCCACTACCTCTCTCAAGAACAAAGCTGCTGCAACCTCAAGGACTAGATCCAAAGATTGAAGATATCTTAAGTCCTTAGATTTGTTGAGTCTTTGTTATTTTGTTCTTCATTTTAATCCTACACTACTTTCAAGAAGTCTCCTTATAGGACAAATTTAAACCCATGTTCGATTTAGTTTCTTGACTAGAGTTAGTCAAGGTTTGTTGCTTTGTGATAGAGTTATTGCAAAGGGCTTACAATAGAGTTATTGTAAGGGGTGAGAGTTAAGAGTTTAATTCCTATATTGCAATAGTTTATAACATGAAGTTTGCTCGTTTTAGTGGAGTTGAAATCCTACTAGTGTAGGTAGTGGTTTTTAATCCCTTTAGCAACGCATTTTCCACGTAAATATCGCGTATTTTTATTTACTGTAGATTTATTGCGGGAACATATAGAGAACCTGATTCCCTATACTGTTTGATTTTACAGTCTATTGCTTACTGTGGAACTGATAGAGAACCTGATTCTCTACCCAGTTTGGTGGACTTTTAGTTTCGATCAATAACAAATACAACGGTCTTGTACCTATTACAAAGTTATCTTTGTACACTCAAAGACACAACGTCATAAATTACACTAAGAGAAATTTGATTTCTCCAAAAAAAAATACCTAGTACTTCATCAACAAAGGTAAGCATTAAATCAGTTAGAGTCGCAGTTGTTGAAACTTAGTGACAGAAAGAAAAATTTTGCAACATGACTAGATCAATGAGAAGCAAACATACCGAAAGAAGAACTGCGGTCTCTGCACTCTGAGGATCCTTGAACGTGACATAAGCAAGTTGAGATCGCTCATTATCACTATAAAAGAAAATAAAAACGCGTAAGGGAATAAAAGAAACCATCAATCAGCTGGCATTGTAATTGGCTACTTTTAAATTCTCAATAGGGAAATTTTCCGTAAATGTACTAAAACTTTATGCAAACATAAGTTGAGTGCTCAAAAGAACAAAAAAAAAAAAAAGAGAAGAAGAAAAAACAATTGTTGTCTGTAAAACTAACCTTCTCATCTCAACATAGTCAATATCACCAGAGAATGAAAAGAACTGCTTGATATCTTGCTCTTTAGCACCCAATGAAACATTGCTCACTTGCACTGTCTTAACCTTTCATTATAAACAACCAGAGAAGATCAGCAAGACGAGAGAACATAAGAGATAAGGATCTTCTTCTCTTCCCCCCTCCCCCCCTCTATTTTTCTGCTCGGGGATGAAGAATCTTGCACTTTCTAAATAGCATGAATATTTATCACCTATTGATATATTGCCATAAAATTAAAATTTACAGGGTCATATAAATGTACTAGTTAAAGAAAGGTCAGAAACATTAATTAACGGATATTTATTTTCATTTATTTATTTATTTCTATCAGGTCCACAAATGAAAGCCAATGATCATAGAACAAGAAGTCACAAATGGAAAATAAATCAGCTAATTTGCAACGATAAAAAGAAAAAGAAAAAGAAAAAAGGAGAAGCAAAAAACAAAAATATTGAGCTACACACTTACCGACATCGATACAAAGCAGACCACGAGATCTGACCAAGAAAAATTTGGGGGCTATCGGAAAATTAATTTGCAGGAAGAATCAAAACGAAGAGAGACAGGTGTACAATTGTATGAATATTATTATGGAGGGGCTAGAAATGAACGTGTTATATGCAAGAGTTGGAAAATGGACACGTTCTTTTCCTTTCCGTGGTATATGAGACCTATAACTAATTTTACCCTTTGCCCCACATCCTAATGAACAAACCCGATAAACACTAGTCTTAAAGAGAAACTAATTATAACTATTGAGATGAAATGAAATACAAACTTTTTAAGAATTCGCTAATATCCTTTGAATACTAAGGTGAAATGTTAAAAAACTAGTCAAAGAGAGATTATTTTTTATTATTGGAATGTGATTAAAGACGTGAATTTTGTGCTCAAATAAATGATAAAACTAACCCTGTATTCTACTCTAGGATATTTATCCAAAAGATGTGCATGGGACTGAGACCTCCCCAAATCTCATCCTTGTGATAATAGTCCCATGGTAAATAGGTCATATTACAAGCCGGAGTCCGATTACACCTCCACTAACATAACAACAACAGTAAACCTAGTATATTTTCACAGGAGGAGTCTAAGGAGGATAGTGTGTACGCACTTTACCTCTACCTAGTGAAGGTAGACCCTCGGCTCCGAGAAGAAGAAGGAGAAGAAGAAAGAGAAGGAGGAGGAGAAGAAGAAGAAGAAGAAGAAAAAGAAGAAGAAGAAGAAGAAGAAGAAGAAGAAGAGGAGGAGGAGGAGGAGGAGGAGGAGGAAGATGAGGAGGAGGAGAAGCAGAAGGAGAAGAAGGAGCGGGAGAAGAAGGAGAAGGAGAAGGATGAGAAGAAGGAGGAGAAGAAGGAGAAGGAGGAGGAGAAGAAGAAGGAGAAGGAGAAGGAGGAGAAGGAGAAGAAGAAGGATAAGAAGAAGGAGAAGAAGAAGGAAAAGAAGAAGAAGGAGAAGGAGAAGGAGGAGAAGGAGGAGGAGAAGAAGGAGAAGAAGAAGGAGAAGGAGAAGAAGAAGGAGAAGGAGAAGGAGAGGAAGGAGAAGAAGAAGAAGAAGAAGAAGAAGAAGAAGAAGAAGAAGAAGGATCTTCAATAGGTTTCTATCAATTGGTTTTAGAGTAGGTTCTTTCTAAAAGGTTAACACCTACAAAGGATCTTCATCATTGCTGCTCCACCAAATCTCGAGGAAGGACAATTAACCACAAGACCCTCCAAGATTTAACAGCAAGTACTATGGATGGTGGAAAACAAGAATGCATGACTTTATTATGGCTGAGGACTTAGAGCTGTGGGACATGATTTGTGATGGTCCTTTTGTTCTCAGAAAACCTGCTGGAGAGGAAACAAGGACTGTCCCAAAAACAAGAAAAGAATACGACGATGTTGATAGAAAGACTGTTAGAAAGAACTTCAAGGCAAATAAGATTTTTGTTTGTGGCATTGGACCAGATGAATGCAATCACGTCTCAGCATGTGAGTTTGCTAAGGAGATCTAGAAAGCTCTCAAAATTGCCCATGAGCAAACCACTTAGGTTAAGCAGTCCAAATTTGATATGCTCACTAAGTATGAGCTTTTTAAAATGAAGGAGGATGAGTTTATTCAGGAAATATACACACGCTTCATCTCCATTATCGATGAGCTACATTCTCTTGGAAAAGTCATCCCAACAAACAATATGGTCCGGAAGACACTCAGAGTTCTACCAGATTCCTGAGAAAGTAAAGTGAATGCCATCACTAAAGCCAAGGACCTGCAGAAGCTGACAATTGATGAACATATTTGAAATCTCAAAACATATGAGATGAAGATAAATAAAGATCTTGAAAGAAGAGAGCCCAAGAAGGAGAAGAGTCTGGTCCTCAAGGCTGCCAACAACGACTCAAGTAATGAGGAGTTGGACATGGCTTATCTCACTTGAATTTTCCAAAAGATGGTTCGAAAAAATGGAGGTATTCCCTGGAGAAGAAGTTCTACCATAAGCTCCAAAGGAAATGATTGCTGTCATAAATGTGGAAAGCCTGGAGGATCTTCAATTGGTTTTAGAGCAGGTTCTTTCTAAAAGGTTAACACCTACAAAGGATATTCATCATGGCTGCTCCACCAAATCTCGAGGAAGGACAATCAACCACAAGACCTCCAAGATTTAACAGCAAGTACTATGGATGGTGGAAAACAAGAATGCATGACTTTATTATGGCTCAGGACTCAGAGCTGTGGGACATGATTTGTGATGGTCCTTTTGTTCTCATAAAAGTTGCTGGAGAGGGAACAAGGACTGTCCTAAAAACAAGAAAAGAATACGACGATGTTGATAGAAAGACTATTAGAAAGAACTTCAAGGCAAATAAGAATCTTGTTTACAGCATTGGACCAGATGAATACAATCACGTCTCAGCATGCGAGTCTACTCAGGAGATCTAGAAAGCTCTCAAAACTGCCCATGAGCAAACCACTTAGGTTAGCAGTCCAAATTTGATATGCTCACTAAGTATGAGCTTTTTAAAATGAAGGAGGATGAGTTTATTCAGGAAATGCGCACACGCTTCATCTCCATTATCAATGAGCTACATTCTCTTGGAGAAGTCATCCCAACAAACAAGATGGTCCGGAAGACACTCAGAGTTCTACTCGATTCCTGAGAAAGTAAAGTGAATGCCATCACTGAAGCCAAGGACCTGCAGAAGCTGACAATTGATGAACATATTGGAAATCTCAAAACCTATGAGATGAAGATAAAGAAAGATCTTGAAAGAAGAGAGCCCAAGAAGGAGAAGAGTCTGGTCCTCAAGGCTGCCAACAACGACTCAAGTAATGAGGAGTTGGACATGGCTTATCTCACTTGAAGATTCCAAAAGATGGTTCGAAAAAATAGAGGTATTCCCTAGAGAAGAAGTTCTACCAGAAGCTCCAAAGGAAATGATTGCTATCATAAATGTGGAAAGCCTGGACCCTTCATTAAAAACTGCCCTCTTCATAAACAGGATCGCTGCAAAAACAACACTGACAAGGTGGCCAAGAGGAACTCGATCCCTGACAGAAGATTCAAAAGAAGAGATGATGCTGACAATATGATGAAGCTAGCTCTGGCTGCCTGGGGAGACTCCTCCAGTGAATCTGAAGGTGAAGATGATCAAGGAGATATATTCATGGTGGTTGTTGACAATTAATCCTCAGAATATGATTCTATCTTTGCACTCATTGCAAAATCCAATGTTGATGAGGACAAGGGGAAAGATGAGGTAAATTTTCTTGATGTTCAAAGAAACTTGAAAGCTTACTCTCAAAAGAAATTGATGTCATTAGCAAATATTTTGATTTATGCTTATCATAACATTATTAATGAGAAAAATGCATTAACTGATGAAATTGGTGAGGTAGGACAAGACAGGGTTGATATGGTGGTTGTAATTGTATATATTAAGGAACAAGTGGAAGAAATTACTGTTAGAAAATATGCTTAACGCTAGTGGGGGTGAATAGCGTTATAAGGAACGTTGCAAAATTTTCACAAGATAAATGTAGAATTAAAGGCGTAAATGCGAAAATAAAAGAGCGAGGAATAAAGTGCAGAATTAAAATTAGAACGTACACACCGATGTATAGTGGTTCACTACAACTTGTAGCTAGTCCACTCCTCAAGAGACTCTCTTGAGTATTTCACTATCTCCTTTAAGCTTCCGGGTGCCTAACAAACCGTTTACAACACGAATGCTTGAGTCGCACAAGCTTCGTCAACAACAAGACACGAACACTTGAATCACACAAGCTTCGTCAACAACGAGGAAGAATCTCTTCCTTACTACAACAAGGGACAACCTCTCAAAAGTGTAGGACAACACAAAAAATCACTCAAAAAATGTTCTCTCAAAAGAGTAGATGGAGTGAAATAGTTTAAGCACAAGAACACAACTCTCTTCTTCAAGAAATGACTCAAAAAATAGCTTGAATAATTATGTAAACTTGAAGCAATGTAATCTTATGATTTTGAATAAGTGTTGTGTTTCAAATGAGGCTTGAAGGGTTCTATTTATAACCCAAAAGCCTCATGTTACCGTTGGGTATGATGGCAAGGCTCCCATTTCAATAAACAAGAGTTTAGGGGACAAAAAATGTTCTGTTCGTTGCCAACAATCGATTGTCATCAAAAACTAGCCGTTGGGATCCAACGGTAACATTGACAATCGATTGTTTACTCTTGACAATCAATTGTTAAAGTTACTGGAAATCAACAATCGATTGTCAAGATTGGAAAATCGACTGTTGGAGCTCACTGGAGTTCAACAATCGATTGTCACCTCTAGACAATCGATTGTTGTCCAGTATTTATCCCACAAATTGTCATCCTGAGACAATCGATGTTGGACTGATACCCAACAATTTGATTGTTTTAAAAGAGTTTCAAAGTTGATTTTAACATTATGAAATCGTTTTTAGACTTTGAGCCAAGTTCTTAAAAACGAGAGTTGGTTTAAGATCACATTCAGACTTAAGACAAAAATTAAGACTTAATACAACTTCTTCGGTCTTCTATCATTTGATCTTCCAACTTCAATCTTTTTGCACTAACAACTTGTTTCATTCATCGACTTGTATTCAATTTCTTGAAAGCTTGACTTGTAGTCCCAACGAAGTCCATAGCAATCTCGGCAATTTGTCGATTATGGTTTGTTGATTATCAAAACCTACAACAAAAACGCAAAGTCATTATTGCTTCGGTTTCGTGAATGCGTTTTCCAATAATTTCCCCCTTTTTGATAATGACAAACCAAGACGGGATATGCATTCACTTAGCAAAAAGATTTTGTACATCAAAAAATATTTTTCAAAGGTTTTCAAATACTCTTTGATACCAATTGTTAAAAATTCAAATACTTGATACCATTGTTAAAAAAAAATTTCAACCAATTGTTAAAAATTCAAATACTCGATACCAATTGTTAAAAAAAATTCAACCAAAAAAAGTATTCCCCCTTAATTAATTCATCCCTTTTAGCTTGCATATCATCTCCATAATCTTCCCTATATTAATATCTTCCCATAATTTGCATATCGCTATACTATAATCTTCCCCCTTTTGGCATTTAAAGAGAGAATTATATTTGATGGAAGAAATGGAAATACAATGCATTAAAAAAAAATATTAGAAGGACATAATTAAGAAGCATAATTGAACGATAGAATAAAGCAAAAAAAAGCTTAAGGGGTGTTCTCCCCGGTTTCATCGTCTTCTTCTTCGCTCCACTTTCTTCTTCTTCACTTGAACTTTCCTCGGCTTGCTGCGTTCTACTTGCTTGACCAACGTCCGGATTATAGTTCGTTGGTGTTTTGATAAAAGTGACATGCCTAAGGAATGCACGAAGACCGGCGTCAAAATCATCGACTTTCCTTTCAATCCGGTTGAGTTGAGAGCTAAATCCCGCAATTTGCGTGGAGAGTGACTCAAGAGTCACAGTAGAAGAAGTTGATTGAGAAGGATATTGAGGAGGCTCTTGAGGAGGAGCTTGAATTCGTCGTGGGCGACGTTCCATACCCTTCTTGAAAGAGGAATCCGTCACCGACCAATGCTTCGTGGCCTTGGTCAAGGGGCCAACATTAACCGTGACCTCATGGAATGTGAGAATGTCCATGATAAGTAAAGGATAGGGAAGTGGTTCCCCCTCATGAATGGAATTAAACATATGGATCATTATGAATTTTGTCCAATTGATTCTCGCCTCATTGATTATGGCATGCATAATCTTCACATCTTCAGCCGAGAGAGTAGTGTGGGAGAATTTTCTCGGCTTAAGAATTCTTGTGATGATATAGAAAAGTTTCCGAAACTCCTCATCCATGTTTGTGATGGTTGGACGGCGGTTTTTTGGTCGGATGACTTGTGCACCAAGTCCAATTTCCTCCAAAAACCCTGCCTCATTGAAGGCCGCGCCTTCGCTTCCGGCATAAGTGTGAATGTCAGCACCATCGGTTGGAACCCCCATAATTTCCGAGAAGATTTCCTCGGAGAGAAAAATTTCAGTTCCATTGACGGAGGAGATGAGATCCCCGTCTATCCTTCGAAGATTCGAGTAAAAAGCTCGAATAAGATCTTCTTGGATGAATTCTTGGCGATTGTAGACAATGCCTAAGAGGTCACGCATGTTTAAAGCGTGAAGCAATCGAAGGAATCCTTTTGATTCAAAATATGCTGTCCTCACGTATTGAGGAGGGAGGATTTCCCGTCTCTCGAAGTTGTCTCGGAATTTTTGTAGCTCGGTCCGAGAGGAGAACCATAGATATGATCCGTCTTTTTATTTCACGGCATTCTTTGGTGGTTGATTGCTTGAGGATGCCATTGAATAAGGATGGGAAGTGAGGAATTGAAATTGAACTCAAATATGAGAGTCTTGATGTTTAAGAGTGTAAGAAGTGAAGAAAAATGAGTTAGGAACCCCTATTTATAGAAAATAATGGCAAAAGATCGTTGGGGGCCAAGTTGAACATTTTGTGTAGTTCCAACAGACAGAAACAACTGTGTTTTTGAAATAGCCTGGCCAACAATCGATTGTTGATATGGGACAATCGATTGTTGGATAACAGATTGCCTAACAATCGATTGTTTCGTGCTAACAAAAAGATTGTTTGCTGGGACAATCGATTGTGTCTGGATGACAATCGATTATGCTGGGCGTCTGGAATTTCCAATATTCCAGTGAAGTTATCAATCGATTGTATTGTGCTGACAATCGATTGTTTGAACTAACAATCGATTATTTTGATGTGATAATCGATTATTTACTGGATAATCGATTTTGTTAAGGCAAAGATCGATTATTTAGCTCCAGAGACTTTGACAATCGATTGTTGAACCTTCTAACGTGAAAAATTGTTTGTTGAAGTCCAAATCTTCCTTGATTTTGTTCCCCCTTGCTTAAGGACTCATCCAAATGATGAGGAAACTTGCAAAAAAAAAATATAAACGTCTTCGACGCTCAAGTTAGTAATGTTCAAATAACACAAAAAAATGCACACATTTAGATCATTGTGGAGTCAAGAATTCCGAGTTCGCTTCGAATGCGAAAGAATGACTCTTTCTCTAAAGGTTTTGTAAAAATGTCTGCTAATTGATTTTGCGTTTCCACAAACTCAATCTCGACATCACCTTTGAGAACATGATCTCTAATGAAATAATGCCTAATTTCAATGTGCTTTGTTCTCGAATGAAGAACGGGGTTCTTCGTGAGACTAATGGCACTAGTATTATCACACCTAATTGGGATGTGATCAAGACGTAGGCCATAATCCACGATTGTTGTTTCATCCAAAGGACTTGAGCACTACAACTTCCGGTGGCTACATATTCCGCTTCGGTGGTGGATAAAGCAACACTAACTTGTTTCTTACTAAACCATGATACTAATGAACTACCAAGTAAGTGACAAGTCCCGCTAGTGCTTTTCCTATCCAATTTGCATCCCGCAAAGTCGGAATCGGAATAGCCAACGAGGTGACAAGATGAACCTTTGGGATACCAAAGTCCCACGTTCATCGTACCAATAAGGTATTTCATTATCCATTTTACCGCGGTTAAGTGCGATTCCTTCAGACAAGATTGTTCCGATCATACCTCTATATTTCTTGACTTCTGCTTCTTTACCTTTCTCGTCTTTGTCAAGTGTTCCCGAAGTGCCCATAGGAGTTGGCATTGCTTTGGCATCAATCATTTCAAAGTGCTTGAGCAACTCCTTGCAATACTTTGATTGGCAAACGAAAGTGCCCTCTTTCATTTGCTTCACTTGTAAGCCCAAGAAAAAGTTAAGCTCACCCATCAAAGACATCTCAAACTCCTTTGTCATGAGCTTGGAAAACTCCTTGCACAAAGACTCATTAGTAGCACCAAAAATAATGTCATCTACGTAAACTTGAACCAAAAGAATATTATTGTTTTTATTCTTAATAAAAAGTGTGGTGCCAACCTTCCCCCTTTTGAACCCATTGTCCAAAAGAAACTTACTTAAGCGCTCATACCAAGCTCGGGGAGCTTGTTTAAGACCGTAGAGTGCTTTCTTGAGTTTGAAAACGTGATCGGAAAACTCATAGTTTTCAAAACCCGGGGGTGGGTCAACATACACTTCCTCTTGAATAAGACCATTGAGGAAGGCACTCTTAACATCCATTTGAAAAAGTTTAAAATTCATAGATGATGCAAGAGCAAGAAGTAAACGGATTGCTTCTAGACGTGCTACCGGTGCATAAGTTTCTTCAAAATCAATGCCTTCTTATTGATTGTAGCCTTTATCTACGAGCCTAGCTTTGTTTCTAGTGATTACTCCATTTTCATCTAACTTATTTCGAAAAACCCATTTCTTACCAAATATCGTATGGTCATCGGGTCTTGGCACCTATTGCCAAACGTCATTCCGTTTGAATTGGTTAAGCTCCTCTTGCATTGCCAAGGTCCAATGTTCATCGTTAATTTCTTCGGAAATGGTTTTTGGTTCAATTTGAGAGACAAAAGCCATGTGTGTGATTGTGTTCCTAAGAGTGTTTCGAGTACTTACCCCTCGGTTGATGTCACCGATTACCTTGTCTAGTGGATGATCTCTAGACGTTCTCCACTCCTTAGGAAGCTCTTCTTGCTCTTTGTTTTGCTCCTCTTGAGGCCTCTCACCATCATCCTTCTTGGTATGGCTTGGACCTTTATCATCATCAAGATGGATTCTTTCTAACGAATCTGCAAGATCATCACAAATATCCTTTCTCGGCAAGCGAGGGTTATTTTCGGCAAAGACAACGTGTGGTGATTCTTCAATAGTTAACGTGCGTTTATTAAAGACTCTATAGGCTTTACTACGCAAAGAATAACCAAGGAAGATTCCTTCATCGGATTTTGCATCAAATTTTCCTAAATTGTCTTTTCCATTATTATGAACAAAACATTTGCAACCAAAGATGCAAAGATGGGAAAGATTTGGATTTCTTCCTTTGTATATTTCATAGGGCGTTTTCATAAGTATCGGTCTAATGATGGCTCGATTTAAAACGTAGCTCGCGGTACTTACGACATCGGCCCAAAAATACTTAGGAATTTTTGCCTCATTGATCATAGTTCTAGCCATCTCTTCAAGAGATCTATTCTTACGTTCCACCACTCCATTTTGTTGTGGTGTACGTGGGGTTGAGAAATTATGATCGATGCCGAGTTCGTCATGAAAGACATCAAATTCGTCTTTGTCGAACTCTCCCCCATGGTCACTTCTAATGGCTACAATATTACAATTATTTTTATTTTGGACCTTTTTAGCAAATTTTCTAAAAATATTAAATGCCTCACTTTTGTGAGTAAGAAACAATGTCCACGTAAATCTAGAATAATCATCAACAATAACAAAGACAAAATAATTTCCACCAAAACTTTTCATCCTAGAAGGTCCAATGAGATCCATGTGCAAAAGTTGTAAAGGCCTAGTCGTAGAAACTATATTCTTAGAGCTTTTACTTGTTTTCCCTTTTGACATGCATCACAAATAGAGTCTTTTTCAAACTTAATTTTTGGAATGCCAATTACTAAGTCTTTAGAGATCAATTTATTCAAGTGACCCATGTTAATGTGAGCTATTCTACGATGTCGTAGCCATGTATCTTCCTCTTTACTCATAAGGCACTTAGCAATATTTGATGAAGTATTATCTAAATCAACCATATAAATATTATCAATTCTATCACCTTGTAGAATTACCTCATTGTCACTAAGGCGTTCTATGGTGCAATACTTAGAATTGAAGATAACACGATTTCCCTTGTCACATAATTGACTTATGCTCAAGAGGTTGTGTTTAAGACCTTTAACCAACAAAACATCATCAATAGAGGAGGAAGGATTTTTGCCTACCGAACCAATGCCGATAATTTTTCCTTTGTTGTTGTCACCAAAGATGACATTGCCTCCCTTTGTTGGTTTGATGTTCAGAAATTTTGATGCATCACCAGTCATGTGCTTGGAGCATCCGCTATCAAGGTACCAAAGTACACTTGATGCCTTCAAGCACACCTGCAATCAAATTAATGATAGGATTTAGGAACCCAAGTGCTTTTGGGTCCTTTTGGGTTAGTGGCATAATAATATGTATCACTTTGGGTAAAGTGTCTATGCCTAGAGTAGCATGCCGGTGCTATGTGGCCTACTTTATCGCAATAGTGACAAACTACGTTAGGATTCCACATGTATCTAGGGGAGTAGTATTCACTAGGTTTATAGAAATTTTTCCTAGGTTGTGCTACATTATTTCTCCTAACATTGTTTTTTATAGGCTTTTTAGTGGTTTGATTTTAAACCTAGTGTTTTTCTTTCTAGGTGGTCTATTCCTAGTTTTATCCTTACTAGGTTGTTTCTCGACTTTGCCCTTGTTTTTCTTGAAGCCTATTCCTTCTTTGGCAACATGAACATGATAAAAAATAAGGTTCAAATCCTTTTGAGGCTTATTGAATTTATTAAGCGATGCTTCTAACTTTTCCACTTGAGCCTTAAGGGATTTGCAAGAATTACAAGAACTACTAGAACTTTCGGGTTTATCGGCACTCCTTTTTCCAAAAAAATTATTTTCTTCTTTTAGTTTCTCATTATCCTTAGTCAATTTTTCTAACTCTTTTTCGGAGTCTAAGAGTTCTTTCTTCAAAGATTTGTTTTTATTTTTAATGCCAACAAATTCGTCATAAAGTTCTTCAAGAGCTTTTTGTAATTCTACCAACGTATAAGAGTCTTTGGGGAGTTTAGTACTAACCTCTTCGTCTTCTTGAGGAGTATCCTCAATGGCCATGAGACAAAGGTTTGCGACTTCCTCTCCATCGCTTGACTCGTTGCCGGAGTCATCTTCTTCCCAAGGCATGAAAGCCCTTTGCTTCTTGTGGGGCTTTTTCTTCTCGGTTTTGGCTTTTGGGCAATACGGTTTGATATGCCCAACTTCTCCGCAACCGTAGCACTTTGGAGGTGCTTGTTTCTTGGTCTTCTTTACTTGTTCCCTTCTCGTGAATTTTGGAACTTTTTGATTACCAAGCCGTATTCTTCGTCATCACTGCTAGAGTTCTTGGCCTCCTTGGTTTCCTCTCTTGAGGTTGATGACTTAAGTGCCAAGCTCTTCTTTTTCTTATCATCAAAGACAATAGATTTGTTAAGGTGAGTAGTTTCATCGGTGATGAGGTTACCTCTTAGTCCATCATAAGTGATCTTGGTTGAGGTGGCAGCTTCTTGGATTGCATCAACTTTAGATTGCCACTCCGGTTTTAGACTTCGGAGTATTTTCCTCACAAGCTCTTCTTCGGAAAAGATTTTCCCAAGAGCATCAAGATCATTTATAATGTTTGAAAACCGTTCAAAGGTTTTCTCAATTTTTTCATCATCCTTCATCCTGAAAAGTTCATACTCATAGGTTAGAAGATCAATTTTAGCCTTTCAGACTTGGGACGTACCTTCGTAGGTGATTTTCAGTTTATCCCATATTTCCTTGGCGGTTTTGCATCTTGAAATTTTCCGGTAGTCATCTGGATTTACTGCACAATAGAGCATGTTGATAGCCCGTGCATATGCTTCAACTTTCTTGATGTCTTCATCGGAGTATTCCTTTTTCGGTTTAGGACTTATCAACTCACCAACCTTCTTGGTGATTGGTTCCTCACTGTTTTCTATGATTTGCCACAATTTGAAGTCGGTTGCTCGTACGTATATCCTCATACATTCCTTCCAATAGGTGTAGTTAGTCCTATCGAAAAGAGGTGGTCTCGACGTGGATTGTCCTTCACGTATCCCTGCGTACAAATTTCAAGAAGAAGCCATTCTATTTTTCTCAACCGGTTAAGGCTTGAAGAGAATTAGGCTCTGATACCAATTGTTAGAAAATACGCTTAACGCTAGGGGGGGGGGGGGTGAATAGCGTTATAAGGAACGTTACAAAATTTTCGCAAGATAAATATAGAATTAAAGGCGTAAATGCGAAAATGAAAGAGCGAGGAATAAAGTGCGAAATTAATATTAGAACGTACACACCGATGTATAGTGGTTCACTACAACTTGTAGCTAGTCCACTCCTCAAGAGACTCTCTTGAGTATTTCACTATCTCCGTTAAGCTTCCGGGTGCCTAACAAACCGTTTACAACACGAATGCTTGAGTCGCACAAGCTTCGTCAACAACAAGACACGAACACTTGAATCACACAAGCTTCGTCAACAACAAGGAAGAATATCTTCCTTACTACAACAAGGGACAACCTCCTAAAAGTGTAGGACAACACAAAAAATCACTCAAAAAATGTTCTCTCAAAAGAGTAGATGGAGTGAAATGATTTAAGCACAAGAACACAACTCTCTTCTTCAAGAAATGGCTCAAAAAATAGCTTGAATAATTATGTAAACTTGAAGCAATGTAATCTTATGATTTTGAATAAGTGTTGTGTTTCAAATGAGGCTTGAAGGGTTCTATTTATAACCCAAGAGCCTCATGTTACCGTTGGGTATGATGGCAAGGCTCCCATTTCAATAAACAAGAGTTTAGGGGACAAAAAATGTTCTGTCCGTTGCCAACAATCGATTGTCATCAAAAACTAGCCGTCGGACTCCAACGGTAACATTGACAATCGATTGTTTTCTCTTGGCAATCGATTGTTAAAGTTACTAGAACTCAACAATCGATTGTCAAGATTGGACAATCGACTGTTGGAGCTCACTGGAATTCAACAATCGATTGTCACCTCTAGACAATCGATTGTTGTCCAGTATTTATCCCACAATCGATTGTCATCCTGAGACAATCAATTATTGGACTGATACCCAACAATTTGATTGTTTTAAAAGAGTTTCAAATTTGATTTTAACATTATGAAATCATTTTTAGACTTTGAGCCAAGTTCTTAAAAACGAGAGTTGGTTTAAGATCACATTCAGACATAAGACAAAAATTAAGACTTAATACAACGTCTTCGGTCTTCTATCATTTGATCTTCCAACTTCAATCTTTTTGCACTAACAACTTGTTTCATTCATCGACTTGTATTCAATGTCTTGAAAGCTGGACTCGTAGTCCCAACGAAGTCCATAGCAATCTCGACAATTTGTCGATTATGGTTTGTTGATTATCAAAACCTACAACAAAAACGCAAAGTCATTAGTGCTTTGGTTTCGTGAATGCGTTTTCCAACAATTACTAGAGAAAATACCTTGTTGAAAAATCAAATGCAAAAAAGGATGAACACCCCTAAGGGAAAAGAAGTGGCTAGTGAGGCTCAACTTGAGCTTGAAAACGATCTCGAGAAAATTCAAATAAGTCTTGTTTCTAAGCTTGTAAAGAATAGACAACTTCAAAAGGATCTAAAAAGGGTTAAAAATGATCTTGATAAGTCACTTAAATGTACCTGATCCTCTAATTTAATAACGTCAATGTACAAGAGTAATGGTAGAAACAAGCAAGGAATCAGGTTTCAAAAGGCTAAAACCCCTTATAATCCCCATAACAAGTATGTAATTATGACTGATAATTGGCTTTGTACTCATAGTGGTCAAACTGGTCACTACAAGGATTCTTATAAAGCCAAAATTCAGTCACTACAAAAAAATAAAGTTTTTGTAGAAAAGAAGCCTATCGTTGAGGAATCTGGTTCTCTAAAAAAGAAATATGTGTTGCCTACATAGACAAAAAGGAGTTTGATTCACCCATTCTATCATACAGGGGACCCAAGTTGGCTTGGGTTTCTAAGTCTAATTAGTAATTTTGTGTGCAGGTTGGAGTGAGAAGTAGCAGTCAAAATCGGTACATGGAGGCTGCTATAAACATATAAATGAAAGAATGGATGGTTTCCTCTCACTCAAGCCCTTCCAAGGTGGGGGTCCTTTGGAAACGACAAGAAGGGCTATATTCTTTGTGTTGGCAAAAGTGGCAAAACACTCTCCCATGCAATTGAAAATGTGTACTACGGTGAATGATTTGAAATATAGCATGTTAAGTGTGTCCCAAATCTGTGACAAAGAAAACAAAGTGAAGCTCTTGTAAAAATCTTGCACCGTCACCAATCTCACAACTAGTGAAATGGTATTGATAGCAAAAAAGTTTAAGAACATCTATGTTGTAGATTTTGACTCACTGAATGGTGGTGATATAACATGCCTAAGTGCCATTGATGATGATGTTGAGTTGTGGCACAGACCACTGGGGCATGCAAGCTTTATCTTGTTGAATAAGTTGATCAAGAAGAACCTGGTTCATGGGTTGCCCAAGTCAAAGTTCAGAGATCATAAGGTGTGTGATGCCTGTGCAAAAGGGAAACAGATCAGGTCCTCGTTTAAACCAAAAAAGGAAGTAAGCACCTGAAGGCCACTAGATCTTCTTCATGTGGATCTTTTGTAGGCCTATGAGGATACCTAGCAGAGGAGGAAAGAAGTACATCTTTGTGATTGTAGACAACTATTCTAGATTCACATGTACATTGTTTTAGAGAACCAAAGATGAAACTTTTCCAGTATTTGTTGCATTTGTGAAGCAGATTCAAGTCAAGATAGGATATCATGTTGTGAGTATCAAATTTGATCATGGCACTGAATTTGACAATGCCAAGTTTGATGAATTTTGTGTTGAAAATGATATAAGTCGCATTTTTTCTACTCCTAGAAAACCTCAGTAACATTGTGTTGTGTAGAGAAAAAATAGGACTCATGAGGATATGGCTAGAACTATGTTGATCGACAGTGGTGTGCCTAAGAGTTTTTGGGCTGAAGCAGTCAACACTGCCTGTTACTTGATTTACATGTGCATGATCAGATCCTTGCTAGACAAGATTCCCTATGAACTGTTCAATGGGATAAAACTCAAGGTAACTTACCTAAGAGATTTTGGATGTAAATGCTTTGTTTTGAACAATGGTAAGGAAGCTTTGGGAAAATTTGATGCAAAAAGTGATGAGGGCATCTTTCTTGGTTACTCCTCTCAAAGCAAGGCATACAAAATCTACAAAAAAGGACTCAATGCGTAAACTAAAATGTGCATGTGATCTTCGATGAATCCCATGAATCTAGTGGGAAAGGGTTACATGACAAGGAAGATGAAAATGGAGTTCTCACAAGTACCAGGAGAAGCCATAGATATTGGCAATGGAAAGACAGATCTGTTGAGTCAAGTCAAGCAAAGTGATGAAGAAGATGCAGCAAAATCTCCAGTAGAGACAAAGGAACCTGGCCCCTCTATCACCTCGACTGAAGTAGAGCATATGGTTGCTGATGCTGTATCAGGTACTCCTGATGCAGGACAAAGTAGTGGAAGTCATACTTCTGTTGATGTCAATGAGGGTTCAAATATAGAGGAACTTGGTCGTTCAAAATCTGAAGCTCAAGTATCCAACTAGAAGCACAAGAGTTCACATCCGCTTCAAAATGTGATCACACCTTTAGATTATTGTATTCAAACTAGATCTAAGGCAAGAAACATGTTTGCTTTTTCAACCTTCCTTTCATTAATCGAACCCAAGAACATCAAGGAAGTTTTGAAAGATGTTGACTGGATAACTGCTATGCAAGAAGAGCTCCATAAGTTTGAGAGAAACAAGGTGTGGCACCTGGTATACAATCAAGAAGAAGGGATTGACTATGGTGAGACATTTGCTCCTGTTGCTTGAATGGAAACCATAAGAATTCTCGTAGCTTTTGCATCTCATATGGAATTCAAATTATTCCAAATGGATGTTAAAAGTGCATTTTTTGAATGGATATTTGAAGGAGGATGTATTTGTCAAGCAACCACCTGGTTTTGAATGTCATGAACATCCTGAATATGTCATTAAGCTTGGCGAGGCTCTATATGGTTTGAAGCAGGCCCCTCGAGCATGGTATGAAAGATTGTCCAAATTCCTTCTTGAGAATGGATTCACTAGAGGGAAAATGGACAATACTCTATTTTTGAAGAAAAGAGGAGAAATTTATTGATTGTGCAAGTCTATGTTGATGAAATTATTTTTGGTGCAACAAAGGATTCCCTTTATGAGGAGTTTACAAAACTCATGGGTAGTGAATTTGAGATGAGCATGATTGGTGAGCTAAATTTCTTCGTTAGGTTGCAAGTGAAGCAGACCTCAAAAGGGACCATGATCAGTCAACAAAAGTGCATCAAGGAGCTATTGAAAAGATTTGAGATGGAAAATTCTAAGACCATCGATACTCCCATTGCCAATGTTACTCGGTTGGATATGGACGAACCTTGTTCTCCTATCAATGAAACTATATATAGGGGTATCATTGAATCTTTTCTATACCTGACAGCTAGCATGCCTAATATTGTCTTCAATGTTGGGTTGTGTGCTAGGTTTCAATCAAGTCTAAAAGAATCTCACTTGAAGGCTGCCAAAATAATTTTGAGGTATCTCAAAGGAACACATTATCCGGTCCTCTTCTATCCCTTAGGAGACTATTTTGACTTTATTGGATATGCTGATGCTGATTATGCTGGATATTTGGTGATTAGGAAAGGTACATCTGGAATGACAAATTTTCTAGGGTCATGCTTGATCTCATGGGGTACAGAGAAACAAAACTTTGTGGCTCTTTCTACTGCTGAAGCTGAGTATGTAGCGGCTCTTGCACCCTATTTTGCACGAGTCAAAAGAAGATTCAACTGGTGTTCCTTGTTGTTGATGAAAAGTGTCGCCACCTAATATTTAAATGTATACTAGGGTACCTATTTATTTATTATTATCTTATTAGTCAGCTGACGTAAGATTTGGGTAAGGGTTCTTATTCTTTCAAGGCAAAGGTGTTAGGCACCCCCTAAAATCTAGCCGAGGTAACTCCATAGGACTTAGACTAGGTTTAGGTACTAAGGGTCTATTTTCTACTTAGTTTAGTGCTTAGAATTTGTGGCTTATTCTATGTCTACTACTTTGGAAGAAAGTAGTATATGTACTTTAAAAAGAGAACATATGTTTTATAAAGTTTGTAATTCGTAAAAAGTTTTTTGAAATGTTTACATCTACAAAATTGAAAAGATTTGTAAAATGTGGCTATGTTTTAAACACTTTGTCCTTTGAAAAACAATATGTCCATTTGTGTAACTTAGTGAAAGCAAAAATATGTTATGGGTAGGCCTACAAAGAATCGATTTCAAATCGGAACCATCTTTTGAAGAAAATTTTTAAAAGTCATTTGTTCACAATGAGCAGCTTTGTTGATTCTGTTTCGTTGAAAACCAGCTTCGTAAAATATACATTCATTTGTGAATCTTTTTGAAAGCAGAAAAGAGATAATATAATACAGAGGCAACAAGTATAACTCTTAACAAGACTTTTTATGGAAAATTTAAGGGCATGGCTTAAACTAGGCTAGTAAACATAGTAGTAGCTGACATAATACACATAGAATCACCACATCTTTAAACTAACCACAGAAATTCATTAAAACTTAGGTTAATCACTTTAGAAAATATTTATCTAGTGGAGTTCATTAAGTTCTTTAACACAAGATAACTAGCAAACATTTGAATGGTTGCAGATTAGCAGGGAACCATTAGTTCTAATTATAAGACTAACACATGAGAGCAAAACATGGTAATCAATCAGAAAATCAGTAACGTATGTATCGAAGAGAGACAATCAATACAAGAGAATGTGATAAGCTCAGAACATACAAACAAATCCAAAGAGAGGGGAGATCAGTGAACATTGACCTTCTACGGAGCAACAAACCAAACGAAAGGTTTTGTGTACCCGTTAAGAATGCATATTCGAGCTCGGACAGCAAAGAAACTCAGAACTGGAAAAGGAAAAGGAATCTCAGTGAGAAATCTAAAGCCTGATAATTCTTTTAAGTGTTTTTCATTTGTTATGTTGGTTCTCGTTTGTGTTAGGTGAGAGCAATTAGGCCACTATTTATAGTGTCACTCAATGCCTAAGGTTCCAGCCGATTTAAAATTTTAGTGGAAGATGACGATGGGGTTGATGATGATGGGGAGGGAGTAAAAATCGGTGAAGAACAGAGGGAAAAGTACAAAACGATTTTCCTGGGCACGAGGGTGGCCTTTGAAGACAGAAAACCATCAAACAAAATCCCAATGTCCAGAGGTCACTATGTTTGACCTCTACACAAACAATAATGATGGTGATGCTGAAGAGATGACCATGCATTCATGGATTTGAAAGATCACAATGGAGATGCAGACGATTTAAAGTTTCACTTTATGTCACGACCCGAATTTCCCACCCTCGGAGTCATGATGGCGCCTACTAGTGAAAGCTAGGCAAGCCAATCAACCGGATTATCTACCACTTTTCTATTTATGAACTCATTACATCACAAAAACATCAATAAAGAACAGTAATTCAACAAGCGAAATGGAAGCAAATTTCATACTTTACAAAAATATCGTCGATACACTATCCGCCACAGACTACCCAAGATTTGGTGTCACAGTTTCACAGACGGTTTAAGAGTACTACAAACAAGGTTCAGAAGAAATAACAATATACTGTTTCTGGACTACATAGAAGAAACAGATACAAGGAATGGACAGGGGACTCCAAGATCGGCGGACGTCTGCAGAACTACCTTGGGTCGCCTGAAAGTCAGAGGCTGGAAGCTTCCTACTGTTCGAAGCCTGCGGTACTGGGATCTGCACAAACGAGTGCAGAGTGTAGTATCAGCACAACCGACCCCATGTGCTGGTAAGTGCCTGGCCTAACCCCGGCGAGGTAGTGAGGAGGCTAGGACCAGACTCTAGATAAACCTGTGGAGTTACAAACATATATGTATCTACAACAGAAGATAGAAATACATAAACAATTTAAACGGGGAAAGGAGAACATACATCAGGATAGCAGAAAAATAAAACGAAACGAATCATCAATGAATAAGAAATAAAACTACAATTCAGCCTTTAACGCAAATGAAATTAAATACAAGCCACCTTCACCTCCAGTAACCTCTTGTTGCAGGCGTGCAACCCGTTCCCACTTATTGTAACCTCTTGTGGCAGGCCTGCCACCCGCTCCCACATACATCACACCTCATGGCAGGCATGCCACCCGCTCCCACTTACAATATATATCCTGTGGTAGGCGTACCACCCGCTCCCACTTACATTATATCTCGTGGCAGGCGTGCCACCCGCTCCCACTTATATTGTATCCTGTGGCAGGCGTGCCACCCGCTCCCACTTTCATCATCACAAAAATCACAGAAGTTCCGGCAAGGGAACAAAGCAATATAACAACTTCCCAGCGAAGGAACAAATAACATCAAAACAATCGTCCTGGCCAGGGGGATTCAGCTATAACCAAACAAAACTTGACTCCTATTTAGCTCAATCAATGTCAGTACTCAATTACAGTCAAAGTTCCACAATTAACCTCCCAACCCAATTATCATTTTATAAAATCTAGACACGACTCTACTAATGTGACACTAGACCCTTTAAACTCCTACGAACTCCTTAGACACTACCCACAATTTTGACACTGGACCCCTTTTGACTCCTAAAAATCCTTACTCAACTAGTCTAGTTAACCATCAACTTTATACCGAATAAATGAAGGCTAGAACCATAAGCAAAAGGAACAACTAAAATGAAGAAACCTTGTGCTAGGCGTACCACCCGCCCTCAATTCACAATATCTTGTGGCAGGCATGCCACCCGCTCCCACTTACAGTATATCCTAACAAAATCAAGGATAATATTCAACAATTCGAAACAATAGTCACACAACAATTATCCATATACGACCCACGGTCATGCGTGACACCAACGTATAGACACTCGTCACCATGCCTATACATTGTTCTCAACAAGGAGCAATTTAACAAATAAGACACGATTTCTAATCCCTCAAGCTAAGGTTAGAACAAACACTTACCTTGCTTTGCAACAACTTCCTAGACTTCCAACAGTTCTTCGAGCCCAACCTTTTATGGGTGCTCACGAACTTTAGGTGGACACAATTGGGGCTAACGAGCTACAACTTGGTAGGGTGCCTTAACTTAGCTGAAATCTTGGTACTGTTCCACAACGAAATTTGCAGCAATTTGGGCTGGGTCTTGGGGTTAGAGAGTGGGGTTTTTCGTAATTGATGTTGGGGTTTGAAGGGAGTGATTCCACAGTTGTTTTTCAGCTTAAATTGGGGCTATTTCCCGACGAGTTTTGCAGCTGGTTCTTGGTGGGTTTAAATGGGGAGAGCTGGGTGGGTAATTGGAGGTTGATGACTATGTTTTGGATATATTTTCACGGATTTTGGGGCTGTTTCAAGGTGATTTTTGAGGTTGATTTGTTGGGGTTTGAGGGTGTTTTGGAGAGGTTTCTGAGGTATTGACGAAATAGGGGGGGTTTTGCATGTTAGGGTTCCTGCTTCCTATTTATAGTGGGTCAAATAGGGGGATGCCCGTGTAAGATATGCGGCCTGCATTGATGGAATGCGACCGCATATCCTGCCTTACTTATCTTTTCGAGCTCTTTTCTTAATTATTAGCTTCTTAAACCTACACCCTGCAAGAATGTTAAGATTTCATAATTACAAAGAGGGATTTGCGCCTAAAACAAGCCAAATCTAAACAATTAGTATCATATGTGTTTCTACGGCATTTCGGGTCGTTGCATTCTCCCCCTCTAAGACAATCGTTCGTCCTCGAACGGGCAGGATAAAGAAGTACCTGAGTCGGGGAAAAGATGTGGATAACGGCTCCGCATATCGAACTCGGACTCCCAGGTCGATGCCTCAGGAGGCTGACCTCTCCACTGAACACGAACAAAAGGAAAACTCTTCGATCTTAGCCGACGGACTTGTCGGTCTAGAATGGCTACCGGTTCCTCCTCATAAGACAAGTCCTTGTCCAACTGAACGGTGTTGAAATCTAGCACGTGAGTTGGATCACCATGATATTTCCGGAGCATGGACACATGAAAAACTGGATGCACGACTGATAAGCTCGCGGCAATGCAAGTGTATAAGCCACCTTCCCCACTCGATCAAGAATTTCGAACGGACCAATGAACCTAGGGCTGAGCTTGCCCTTCTTCCCAAATCTCATCACACCCTTCATAGGCGACACCCGAAGTAATACCCGCTCACCAACCATAAAAGACATATCTCGTGCCTTGCGATCTCCATAGCTCTTTTGCCTGGACTGAGCTGTACGAAGCCTTTCCTGAATAATCTTGACCTTGTTCAAGGCCTCATGAACCAGATCTGTGCCTAACAATCGAGCCTCTCCCGGCTCAAACCACCCAACTGGAGTTCGACACCGCCTACCATATAAAGCCTCATAAGGAGCCATCTGAATGCTCGATTGGTAGCTGTTATTGTGAACTCTGCTAATGGCAAAAACCGGTCCCACGAACCTCCAAAGTCAATAACACAAGCTCGGAGCATATCCTCCAATATTTGAATAGTCCGCTCGGACTGTCCGTCCGTCTGAGGATGAAACAATGTGCTTAATTCAACCTGGGTGCCCAACTCTCGCTGAACTGCCCTCCAAAAACGCAAAGTAAACTGCGTACCCCGGTCCGAAATAATAGATACCGGCACACCATGAAGGCGAACAATTTCCCGGATATAGATCTCGGCTAACCTCTCGAACGAATAGGAGGCTGCCACAGGGGTGAAATGTGCTGACTTGGTCAGCCTATCAACAATGACCCAAATTTCATCGAACTTCTTTCGGGTCTGCGGAAGTCCCACAACGAAATCCATAGTGACCCGTTCCCACTTCCACTTGGGAAGCTCAATTCTTTGGAACAGTCCACCAGGCCGCTGATGCTCGCACTTAACCTGCTGGCAATTCAAACACTGAGCTACGTACGCAACTATATCCTTCTTCATTTTACGCCACCAACAATGCTGTCGCAAATCCTGATACATCTTCGCGGCGCCCGGATGAATAGAATACCTGAAGCTATGGGCCTCTTTCAAAATCAACTTAGCATACAACCGACTATCCCTCAGATTCTGAAGAACCACTCTGAGGTGCTGCTCGTGCTCCTCCTGGCTGCGGGAATATAACAGAATGTCATCGATGAAGACTATCACGAACGAGTCCAAATAGGGTCTGAACACTCGGTTCATCAAATCCGTAGAAGCTGCTGGGGTATTTGTCAATCCGAAAGACATAACTAAGAATTCATAATGTCCGTACCGAGTACGGAAAGCTGTCTTAGGGACATTGGATGCCCTATTCTTCAACTGATGGTAGCCAGACCTCAAATCAATCTTTGAAAATACCCTGACACCCTGGAGCTGATCAAACAAATCATTGATCCTCGGCAATGGATACTTATTACCTTGTTCAATTGTCGGTAATCGATGCACATTCTCATTGACCCGTCCTTCTTTTTAACAAACAACACCGGCGCACCCCAAGGTGAAACACTGGGTCTAATAAAACCCTTCTCGAGCAAGTCTTGCAACTGCTCTTTCAATTCTTTTAACTCTGGCGGGGCCATGCGATACGGCGGGATGGAAATGGGTTGAGTGCCTGGAGTCACATCAATGCAAAAGTCAATATCCCTGTCGGGTGGCATCCCTGGCAGGTCGGATGGGAAAACCTCGGGAAACTCACGAACCACGGGCACAGATTCAATAGAGAGGACCTCAGCACTGGAATCACGAACATGAGCTAGATAAGCCAAACACCCCTTCTCGACCATACGTCGAGCCTTCACATAAGAGATAATGCTATAGGTGGAATGACCATGAGTCCCTTTCCACTCCAAACGGGGCATACCCGGTAAAGCTAAGGTCACTGTCTTGGCATGGCAGTCCAGGATGGCGTGGTAAGGTGATAACCAATCCATCCCCAATATGAAATCAAAATCAACCATGTCTAAAAGCAATAAGTCTACACGGGTCTCAAGACCCCCAATCACTAAAACACAGGAACGATGGACTCGATCTACCACAATAGAATCACTCACCGGGGTAGACACATAAACAGGAACACTCAATGAGTCACTAGGCATGGCCAGAAACAGTGCAAAATAAGAGGAGACATACGAGTAGGTAGAGCCTAGATCAAATAATGCCGAAGCATCGTTATCACAGAATACAACCGTACCTGTAATCACTGCATTTGAAGCCTCCGCCTCGGGCCGAGATGGGAAGGCATAACATCAGGGCTGAGCCTCACCACCCTGAGCCACATCTCTAGGACGGCCTGCCGCTGGCTGGCCTCCACCTCTGCCGACCTAAGCTCCACCTCCAGTACCTCTACCTCTACCTCTAGCACCTCTACCCCCACCTCTAGCTAGCTGGGCGGGCTGCGGAACATCTGGTGCCTGTGTCACAGCACGAGAATCCTGGTGTGGAGAATTGCTTAAGGCGCGACGGCAATACCTAGCAATGTCCTCGTGTCGCCACACATATAACAAGCCCTAGGCTGCCGACTATGGAAACTCTGTAGCAGTTGTGCACTAATAGACTGCCGATCGGGATACTGCATCTGAGAACCGCGGTTACCTGAAGCACTGTGAGAAGCCTGGAGAGCTGACTGAAAGGGCCTAGGATGATCCTCTACCATATGAATCTCTGCTTCCAGATGAAGTACCAATGAATCTGCCTGAATGACGGGGTCTCTTATCCGACCCATGACCACCTCCATGCGACAGAACCATCTCGACTCTGCGGGCCACATTGACCGCCTCCTGGAACGTAATCTCACTACCAGTCTCCCTAGTCATCTGAAGGCGAATCGGCTGAATGAGACCGTCAATAAATCTCCTCACCCTCTCCCTCTCTGTAGGAAGTATGATGAGGGCATGCCGATCCAAATTGATGAACCTGGACTCATACTGGGTAACTGTCATGGAACCCTGTTGAAGGCGCTCAAACTGCCTCTGATAAGCCTCTCTCTCAGTAACAGGGAGAAACTTCTCCAGAAACAACTCTGTAAACTGCTCCCAAGTCAAAGATGGCAAACCGGCTGGCCTAGTCAAGCAATAATCCCTGCACCAAGTCTTGGCGGATCCAGACAGGCGAAATGCCGCAAAATCTACCCTGTTGGTCTCAACAATACCCATATTCGTGAGGAACTTGTGGCAGCTGTATAGGAAGTCCTGGGGATCCTCCGAAGAAGCACCGCCGAAGGTAGTAGTGAAGAGCTTAGTGAACCTGTCCAGTTTCCACAAAGCATCGGCGGACATGGCCGCCCCATTGCCGGCCTGAGCCACTGCTCCTGGCTAAACTGTCATAGCTGGCTGAACCGCTAGGACCTGAGCCTAGGGAGCTACTTGCTCCGGAGTACCAGTAGCAGTAGTCTGAGCCCCTTCTCCAGCCTGAGGAGTGGCTGGTGCTGCAGGAAGTAAGCCCGCTCGGGTGACATTCTCCATGAGGCCCACCAACCATACCAAAGTGTCCTGAAGAACTGGGGTAGCAATAACCCCCTCCGGGACATGAGTTGGGCCCACCAGAACTGCTGGGGTCGGAACCTCTTCGTCAAGATCAATCTGACGTTCCTCCACTGGTGCTGCTGTAGGAGACTGAGTCCTGCCCCTACCTTGACCCCTAGCACGACCTCGGCCTCGCCCTCTGCCCCGCGTGGGAGCTGTTGCTGGGGGCTCGGGCTGCGGAGTGGTAGATGAGGAAGCGCGTGTTCTCGCCATCTGCGAAAGAACAGAGTAGGAATCCAATTAGCATTTGAGAGGCAAACCGCACGACAAGAATGAACAAACGTGAAATTTTTCCTAACTCTGTAGCCTCTGGGGGACAAATACATATGTCTCTGTACCGATCCCTCAGACTCTACCGAGTTTGTCTGTGAAATGTGAGGCCTATGTCAACCTGGGGCTCTGATACCAACCTGTCACGACCCGGATTTCCCACCCTCGGAGTCATGATGGCGCCTACTACTGAAAGCTAGGCAAGCCAATCAACCGGATTATCTATCACTTTTCTATTTACGAACTCATTACATCACAAAAACATCAACTAAAGAACAGTAATTCAACAAGCGAATGGAAGCAAATTTCATACTTTACAAAAATATCGTCGATACACTATCCGCCACAGACTACCCAAGATTTGGTGTCACAGTTTCACAGACGGTTTAAGAGTACTACAAACAAGGTTCTGAATAAATAACAATATACTGTTTCTAGACTACATAGAAGTAAAAGATACAAGGAATGGACAGGGGAGTCCAAGATCCGCAGACATCTGCAGAACTACCTTGGGTCGCCAGAAAGTCAGAGGCTGGAAGCTTCCTATTGTTCGAAGACTGCGGTACTGGGATCTGCACAAAAGAGTGCAGAGTGTAGTATCAGCACAACTGACCCCATGTGCTGGTAAGTGCCTGGCCTAACCCCGGCGAGGTAGTGACGAGGATAGGACCAGACTGCAGATAAACCTGTGCAGTTACAAACATATATGTATCTACAGCAGAAGATAGAAATACATAAACAATTTAAACGAGGAAAGGAGAACATACATCGGGATAGCAGACAAATAAAGCGAAACGAATTATCAATGAATAAGAAAGAAACTACAATTCAGCCTTTAACACAAATGAAATGAAATACAAGCCACCTTCACCTCCAGTAACCTCTTGTTGCAAGCGTGCAACCCGTTCCCACTTACTGTAACCTCTTGTGGCAGGCGTGCCACCTGCTCCCACTTACAATATATATCTTGTGGTAGGCGTACCATCCGCTCCCACTTACATTATATCTCGTGGCAGGCGTGCCACCCGCTCCCACTTATCATATATCCTGTGGTAGGCGTACAGGCGTGCCACCCGCTCCCACTTATATTGTATCCTGTGGCAGGCGTGCCACCCGCTCCCACTTTCATCATCACAAAAATCACAGAAGTTTCGGCAAGGGAACAAAGCAATATAACAACTTCCCAGCGAGGGAACAAATAACATCAAAACAATCATCCTGGCCAGGGGGATTCAGCTATAACCAAACCAAACTCAACTCCTATTTAGCTCAATCAATGTCAGTACTCAATTACAGTCGAAGCTCTACAATTAACCTCCCAACTCAATTATCATTTTATTAAATCTAGACACGACTCTACTAATGTGACATTGGACCCCTTAAACTTCTAACGAACTCCTAAGACACTACCCACAATTTTGACACTGGACCCCTTTGACTCTTAACAATTCTTACTCAACTAGTCTAGTTAACCATTAACTTATACCGAATAGAAGAACGCTGGAACCATAACCAAAAGGAACAACTAAAATGAAGAAACCTTGTGGTAGGCGTACCACCCGCCCTCAATTCACAATATCTTGTGGCAGGCGTGC
>MCJB01048685.1:146349-251114 GCA_002018475.1 Nicotiana obtusifolia | reverse complement strand
GTTGGGGTTTGAGGGTGTTTTGGAGAGGTTTTTGAGGTATTGATGAAATAAGGGAGTTTTTTGCATGTTAGGGTTCTTGGTTCCTATTTATAGTGGGTCAGAATTCGGAACAAAATAAGACTTTCAGGTGTTAAAAATGCGATCGCATACTCGTCGAATACCCAACATGCGGTCCGCATTTGGACTGCATTTCTGACATGGCATTTGGCCCGGGAATCTATCTCATTCTGCGATTCTGCTGTGAGATTTGCGGTCCGCATTTCAGACAGCATTTCTGGCATGAATCTTTGTCCAGAAATCTGTCTAAGTATGCGATGCCCGTGTAAGATATGCGGCCCGCATTGTTGGAATGCGACCGCATATCCTGCCTTGCTTAACTTTTCGAGCTCTTTTCTTAATTATTAGCTTCTATACCTCATACTCTGCAAGAATGTTACGATTTCATAATTACAAAGAGGGATTTGCGCTTAAAGCAAGCCTAATCTAAACAATTAGTATCATATGTGTTTCTATGGCATTTCAGGTCGTTACATGTAGTTACTTTTATTTGCTTCGCTGCTACTTGCTATACACTCGCCATGTCTACTTTATGTATTTATTTTGTTATTTGACTTCTAGTAAGTTTCAAGTCGACCCATCGTCACTACTTCTTCGAGGTTAGACTAGATACTTACTGGATACGTGTTGTTTTCCGTACTCACGCTATACTTCTGCACTGATGTGCGGGTACAGAGATAGGTACAACTAGTGGTCACGGGGGCGCGTAGCCGATCATCTATGGAGACTTAGTGGTGAGCTGCTTGCCTTGCTATGATCTGTAGCACCGGAGTCTCCCTCTACCTTATTTATTATTTCTGTCTATCACTTTCAGACAGTAGTTGTAGTAGTTTTATATACTCTCTAGATTGCTCATGTACTTATGGCCCAGGGTTTTGGGGACTTTTAGCATTATGTATTGCTATAATTATCACTTCTATCACTACAGTCGATGTATTTATTATGCTGTTATTTTGTTAAGAAAAGGGTAGTTATGCATTGTTCCTTTAAAAGGAAAACTTTTGTTTTAAATGTTAAAAAGGGGTAAATGAATTGTAGTTTTCACTTGTGGGCTTGCCTAACAGCGGCGTTAGGTGCCATCGCGACCTCTCATGAGTTTTGGGTCGTGATAACTACAGCTCACCATGAAGTCTCCAATATAGTGATTCTACTCTCTCCAATATAGTGATTCTACTCAA
Organism: Nicotiana obtusifolia; assembly: GCA_002018475.1. Classification (NCBI taxonomy): domain Eukaryota; kingdom Viridiplantae; phylum Streptophyta; class Magnoliopsida; order Solanales; family Solanaceae; genus Nicotiana; species Nicotiana obtusifolia. The sequence goes on along the minus strand of MCJB01048685.1, from coordinate 249,879 downwards.
CTCAATGATACTGCTAATAACAGTCTCATCATCTGCACAAAAATATGCAGAAATATAGTATAAGTACAAAACCACGGTGCTCAGTATGTATCAAGTCTAGACTCAAAGAAGTAGTGGCGAGGCGACATCGACACTCACTATCCATCGAAGAATCAGCTAAAGCATATACAAGATATGGAATTAAGTGTGCTATACTCAAATAAATACGACAGCTCAAAAAAACACAAGTCATATAGAAGTTAGGCATCCTTAACAGTTATGGAGAGTAATAAAGACATCAACACCCCGATCCTCATACCAATACATGATCTACATCAAGAAATTTTATATCAAATTACTACATGAGTCAAAAATATATACATATGCATGCCTAGGATCCAATATCAACATATATGAGAGCCAATGCGTGAGTCTAAGCTGCCAATGCATGCCTCTGATCATATATCAACATATATAAGAGCCAATGCATGATTCTAAGATTCCAATGTATGCCCCTGATCCAATATCAATACTCACAGTACAAATCCATGTGCCTGACATAGGCCACATAGGCCACATGTCCAACATGCACCGAAAGAATCACAGGTGCCTATGCTCACATGGCCCTAGGTAACATGGGCAATCACCTGACTCTGGAGGGACGAATCTATATCTAAGCATTGATAATTTTCTAATTAATGACCATTAATCAAACATTGTGGCGCGCAACCCATTCTAAATCATAATATCATCAATCAATGATTGCAGCATACAATTCGTTCCAATCATAATATCATCAAGCAAATAATCAGTACGAATATCCACTCAAGTGCCCGTAGTGCCAAAATCCTCAACTTTCCTCAATATCCACATTTTCATTCATGCATATGTGTGGGAAACAATACAATACTCAAATGGCTAAGTGATGGCTATGGCAATCATGTAACTCAAATTATCACAACGGCTCAATAAGTTGTTTAACATGTTTCTAGCTTAATGGTATTATTATCATGAGCTAATTAGGCCATAGAAACCATCAAAATCATGGAGCAACTAAGGCGAGTATTGACTATGAATTTATAATAAAGCCCAACATGAAAAAGTAACTATCATGTCAAGTCAACAAGTCATAACCCTCCTAAACCATGAATATAAATTATCACGTAGCCATTGAATTAATTGAACATAGGTAGCAACTTCGCATAATTCCATAAAGCACAATTAAAGTTAATAAATACCGGATATGGTCCAAACCTAGCTACACGTATATGCTCGTCATCTCGCATATACGCGGCTCCTAAAAATTGAATCAAGTAGCAATTATATCACCTAAGGGGAGAATTTACTCTTACAATATAGACAAGAGACTTACCATCACCTAGCAAGCTAAAAATCAAGCAACAGCTACCGCGAAAATTCAACTCCAAAACACTTGGATCTAGTCAAAAACATCAAATAGAGCCATATGAAACAACCCCACACAATAAAGCTTTGATCTTTATAAGAATACGCAAAGTGAACTAAAAAGTCAAGTCCGGCCTGCACCCCAAAACCCGACAAAACTCAAAAATCCTGAACTCCCATTCTAATACGAGTCCAAATATACAAGTTTCATCAAAAACCGACTCTAAATCGGGGTTCAAATCTCTATTTTCCACTTTAAAAAAGTTTTGCCAAAACCCCCCAATTTTTCTCTTTTAGATTCACTAATCAAATACTCAAAATCAAGGATAGAATCATGAAAAATAATCAAATCCGAGTCAAATATACTTACTCAATCCAAGTGGGTTAAAATCGTCTAAATTCAAGCTCCCAATCTCAAAATATTAACAAAATGAGCTCAAAGTCCCGAAAATAACAACTTATATGCACTGCCCAACGGTACCATACACAATCGTAATAGTACCCTCGCAATCACAAAGGTCAATCTACCCCCAACTTCAGCTATGCTTCGCAAATGCAAAGCCTTATACGCGAACGCAAAGGCTCACACTGCCCAAGCCTTTGCGAACACGAGGCTTTCCACGCGAACGCTCTAGCCAAAAACCTGTCTGACAACAAAGCTCTTAGAACGCGACCCCTCCATCGTGAACGCGATGAAAAAATCACCAGGAATAGTTGTAATCCAGAATTTCTTAGTGTGATTAGGATGAGCTCGGCGAAGTTTGAGGGTTTGAAAGTTAAGAGAATGGTTTTGATCTTCGATTCATAGTTTGATGACATTTGCGGTATTTTGCGCCACTGGATAAGTATGGACATTGTATTTGGACTTATTGGTATGGTTGAACGAGGTTTAGGGTGGCTCGGGTGTGTTTTGGAAGGATTCCGAAGCATTTTGATGTCTTCAACAATTCTAATTCTGGTGTTTCACACCTGGGCAAGACTTTGTAATATCCCAGGCCATTAAAGAAGGACAAGTAATTAATTAAAACAAACCAAAAACAAAATAAAATGAAATAAGAAACAAATAAAGGACGTTAGTGGGCCTAGCCATCTCAAGACTAGTGGTGTGATATAAAGGATAAGAAAAGCTCTAAAGAGATTAGGATTTGGGATCTAAGAACTTAAAATTTAGAAGAGGACTCACACGGGTAAAAGGAAAAGAAAGCAGGGAAAGGATTTGATGGAAATCCTTTAGTCAATAAAAATTAGAAAGTTTGCTGGTGCAGTCTTGGTACCGAAAAACTCACACCAACTAGAAAAAAAAATTTATGTCTTGCATCTCAGTGATAAGGTAATTACATGTATTCTTCCTTCTTTAGAACACTATTATTTTATTTACATGGTTCCTTATGGGACTGAATAGATATGAGGTTGGGATTGAACTAAGAGTTTAAAAGATAAATCCTAGATAATCAAGTTGTACTTGATATGGTTGACTCTAACGTACTAATGAGTATGGATTGATTATTTTCTTACCATGCTACCCTCGATTATTATGGAAAGACTATTAGTTTTGCTGAACTTTATAAGCTAGTTTTATCTAAAAAAGGGAATTATAGGTTTTAGAGATGAGCAAATTATATATTTTGAAGGCTTAAAGGTTATAGAAGAAAGGTTGTTCAAGTCTTATAGATATGGTAAGGGGCACAAGAGAAGAAACACTTAGTTTGGAAAAGTATCATAATGAGAAATTCTCTAATGTATTTCAAAGAATTTACTAGGACTACCTCCAATATGAGAAATAGACTTTAACATTGAGTTGGCACCTGACACGCAAACCATATCATATGGTACCAGCGGAGTAGAGAGAGCTAAACAAAAAATTGCAAGACCTATTGGATAAAGGTTTTATCATACCGAGAGTTTCACCATGAGATTCACCAATATTTTATATTAAAAAAAAAAAGAGGAATAGGTCCATAAGAATGTGCATCAACTACAAATAATTGAATAAGGTAACAATACACGATAGGTACCCATTGTCCCGTATAAATGATTTGTTTGTTCAATTACAATGAGCCACTAATCTTTAGTCTGGTTATCATCAGCTTAGAATGAAAGGAAGATATTTCGATGTCCGCCTCTAGAAATCGGTACATACTTTAGGAGTTACTTGGGATACCTTTTTGACTAGTCAATGCTCCATCTACATTGATGTATATAATATATGTTCAAGTAGTTTCTGGAAAAAAAAAATTATAGTTCTTATTGACAATATTCTAGGGTATTCTCTTAGCCAGGAGTAACACGAGGATCACTTGAAAAATGTATAAAGAAGCTGGAGGAAAGTCAGCTTTTTACCAAGTTCTCAATGCATGAATTTTGGCTAGACATACTGTAACTAAGAATGGTATTACAGTAGATTCTAATAGTAAAATAAAAAAAGCAGTTCAGAAGTGACAATGATCAACTACTTCTATAGAGATTCACAACTTCTTGGGCTAGGAAGGCTATTACAAACTATTTCTGCAGAATTTCTTCATAGCAGTAGCGTCATTTACCAAGTTAACATAATTCAAAATTTATTGGACGAAGAATGTGAGTAGAACTTTTAGAAGCTCAAGAAATGTTTTACCACTATCAGTATTAACTTTACCATCAAGTTCTAGTAGATTCACGATATTATATAATGCTTCAAAGGTTGGATTACGATGTGTTATCATGTATAGTGATTGTGTGATATCTTATGCTTTAACAGTTAAAAAAAGGGCAGAACTATCCTACTTATGATGGAGATAGCCACCATAGTATTTTTCCTAAAGATCTAAAGACACTACTCATACGACAAAACGTGCGAGATTTATACTGACCATAAGAGCTTGAAGTACATTTTTCAGCAAAGAGATTTGAATCTTCGATAGTGTTGATTGATTGAACTACTCAAGGACTAATATTATTCTATTTTGTATCATCATGGAAAAGCCAATGTTGTGATTGATGAATTGAAAAGAAAATCTAGAGATAGTTCGGCCATATATTTGGAGGCTTTTGGCTAAAGATATGCATAAACTAGAGGGTACCAGTAGCAAATTTGGTATGAAAAATTCAGAGACATTGCTGGCTTGTGGTAAAGTCAAGTCTTCACTAGTAAAGTACTTAAAGGCCACTCAATATGACGATGAGTGATTATGTAAATATCGAGATGAGGTCCTGGCTAGTAAAAGCAAGAATAGGACTATTGGTAAGTGATGGTATTTTTCGACTAAGTGGCAGATTATGTATACCAGATATAGATGGGTTAAGACAAGTTATTCTTGAGGAGCTCACAACTCTAGCATAACTAGAAGAAAATTGTCTTTGTGAGAAAAGAAAGAAGAAAGAGCTTTTTACTTGTTTTTGACTATTTGACTTGTTAACATGTTAAGGCAAGTATTTGCGACTTGTAGGACCACTATAACAACTCGATTTCCAACGTAGAAATGAAATAGAATTATAATGAATTTTATGACAAAACTACTTCAAACAATTAGAGGCTATGATTATATTTGAAAAATTGTAAAATTGACTTATATAGTAGGTGCACTTCTGGCTGGTCAGAACTTCTTATAAGAGATGAATTATGCACAAATATACATGAATGAAAAATTGTCAGACTCCATGGCTTCTATTATTCACCATTTCTTATAGAGAATCAAAAATTACGGCACGCTTTTGAAACTCTCTCGAAGAAGCATTGTGTATACGAGTCGATATTTGTAATGCATTTAATCCCCCAGCAGATGGAGAATCTGAGCGTACCATATAGATCTTGGAGAATACATTGAGAACTTGCATTTTTTAAGTTTTGAGACAGTTGAGATGCTTATCTACATTGTTCTAACTGAGTTTGTTTATAAAACTAGCCTGTAGTCAAGCATCCAAATGGATCTATATAAAGCCTTGTATGTTGGGCGGTGTCATTGGATGGTTTTAACTCCGTGACACTAAGGTATTAGGAATATACTTATAGCAGGAAAAAAAAAGTATAAGGACTAGACTTGGTATAAGAAGCGGTTGATAAGTCTATTTGATTTGGACAGAGGTTGTTCGCATTACAAAGCAGATGGAAGTCTTATGTAGTTAAGAGAAAAATAGACTTAGACTTTTGCAGTTGGAGATCGAGCTTTTCTACGATTCTCTCCCATGAAAGACTTGATGAGATTTGCAAAAAGAGGTAAGTTGATCCCAAGATCTATATGGGTGTACGAGATACTTGATCGAGTAGGAGCTATGGCATATCGTTTGGTGCTTCCTCCTGAGTTATCTTTTGTTCAAGTATCTCATGTCTTGATGCTAAGGAAATATATCAGACTCGTCTCATATGCTTGAAATACCGACTATATTGTTTGATGAGAAGTTGTCATACGAAGAAGAGCCGATGGCTATTATTGATAGACAAGTAAGAAGCTACGGCAAAAGAAATTGTGTTTGTTAAAGTCTTGTGGAGAAATCATACCGTTGAAGAAACTACTTAGGAAGTGAAAGATGCTATGCCAGTCAGGTATTATTTAATTCAATATACAGGTACGTATTTGAGTTAAATTCGGGGACCAAATTTCTCAAGACCAGGCCATTAAGAAGGGTAAGTAATTAAATAAAACAAACAAAAAAATAAAATAAAATGAAATAAGAAATAAAGAAAGGACGTTAATGGGCCTAGCCCATATGAGACAAGTGGTGTGATATAAAGGACAAGAAAAGCTCTAAATAGAGAGGATTTGAGATTTAAGAACGTAAAATCAAGAAGAGGACTCGTACGGGTAAAAGGAAAAGAAAGCATAGAAAGGATTTGGTGGGAATCTTTTAGTCAATAAAAATCAGAAAGGTTGCTGGTGCAGTCTTGGTACCGAAAAACTCACACCCAACTTGAAAAAATAATTGTATATTCTTGCGTCTCAATGATAAGGTAATTACATGTATTCTTCCTTCTTTAGAAACACGATTATTCTATTTACATGATTCCTTATGGGACTGAATAGATATGAGGTTGGGATTGAAATAAGAGTTTAAGTGAGACTTTCAGTGAAATTTGGGTTGTATTTAATAGATTTTGAATTGGTTTAAATTATCATTAGCAAAAGTAAGTATAAATTGACGAAGTAAGAGTCAAACGTGAAACCCGAGGGTTGGGTATTCTGAAATAGCTATGAATTAGCTTAAACAAGAAAATTAACAAAGATCGATGTTGATGTGGTTATAGATTGATTGAAGAAAGTCGTACAAATTGCTCGCGGTGACGAGTTGGGTATTTCGACACGAGTACTATGAGTAGTAATCTTACCGCAATTTGTGTTTTCATAATTTACACATGATTTTATTAAGAATATGTTATTGATTATTTTGAGTTGCATGTGGGACAAGTATTTTACTCGATATGATACAGTTATTTGAGATGATTACCGTTGTTTTAAATATTCTCGTTGTCACTAGATCTATTTTACCGTTACTTGAATTTACTGTTATCGAAATGAAATTGCATGATTTGATAAGAACCGAAATGCCCTATATTGTTTTAAAATATTTTCTACGAGTATATACGGATTACAGAGACAAGTATAAATGGGAGTAGACATTGAAGGATCCCATAGCTAACAGCGGGTTCGTTAGACCTGGTGCATCTTGTAAATACCAATTCCTTACTCTTGAAGAATGAGGGGCAAAGGATACCGCTACAACCCTCGCTAGCGGGAAGGTAGAACTAGCATACCGTTATTGATTTTCCTCAAGTAGGGACTGTATTTGACTTCTTGCAAAGAAGTCCACATTTATACGAATATGAATATTGACATTATACAGTGGTTACTGAGCTTATTACTGAATTGTAAATTGTATTATACTACAAGGAAAACATGATGGGACTGAAAATTATTTATTGTTTCTGAAAGGACATTTTTATGATATTTTCTGTTTAATATACTAGCATGTGTTTCTGACTTGTCCCCAATAAAAACTGTTCTGTTAAGTGTTATTACTCACTGAACTAGCGACTCACTCCCTGCTATTTTTTTCAGAGATAGCAGTTGGCGCAACAAGGGTTTCGTTAATTACAGTACACGAGTTAATAGTTCCTGGTGAGCTCTGCACTTGTTCGCGTGGGCGAAGAGTTTATTTATTATTATTGTCTTTTCTTTTGAACTCTTAGAGTCGCTCCATACTCATTTTTATTAGTGTCATGAGTATTTATTCATTATATTGGACTAGTTACCAGCATTGCACTATCTTTCGTATTTTTGAGATGGTTTAAGTATTATTATGTTAGTAAGGTTGGTAATGTTGGTGAAAACTCGTTTTGCTTAGTTGATGAAGATTGTGATTGATTTAGGTGATTATTGTTTGGTTATTATTTGTTTATGAGATAGGATAACTTTTGGATAGTCCTAAAACAGGAAAAACTCTGTCTGATAAAATACTTATGAGGCTTACTTGGGGGCACTGGCTCCTAAGCGACGGTTATGATCCTACATTGGGTCGTGAAATGATCATAGGTGCGTATCTGCTTATGGGATTGGTGTCGCTTTTACGATGTTGGGGTGTTCTAAGGATTTGTCGCTTCTGCGTAACTTGGAGCATAGATGCGCATTCGCACCTATGGAGTTTATGGACGCATATGCGAGGAGCCGGCTGGAGTGGGATGTTTGCATGTGCAGAGATTTTTGGGGCGAATGCGAGAGCGCACTTTGAGAGGTAGGTGAACCTACAGAGGCGCATTTGGGCTGGTTTATCGCAGATGTGCTGAGTGGGCAATTGGGGGATGCTCGCAGATGCGAGGCTTTTAGCACAGAAGTGGTGTCGCAGATGCAACTGTTTTGTCCACAAATACAGATTCACTGACAGATATTATATCTACAAAAAGTTAGCTCATTATTCCATATTTTGAGATGGGGAGCTCGGATTAGAGTAATTTTTGAGGAAATTTTACCCACGTGATTTCTATACTCGGATTTGATTATTATTCATGATTCTATCTCCAATTTTAGCATTTGATTGATGAGTATAAGGAAGAAAATTTGGAATTTTTGTCTACACTTTAAGAGAGTGTATTTTGGGGTTTTGACCATCGATTTGGATCCGGAATTGGAAACTAATTATAGATTTGGACTCGACAGGTTATGCGTCATCAGATTTTAGTATTAGTGTATTTCGGGTTTTGACCATCGATTTGGATTCGGAATTATAAACTAATTATAGATTTAGACTCGACAGATTATGAGTCATCAAATTTTAGTATTAGTTTTCGATTTTGGGCACGCGGGCTCGGGTTGACTTTTTGGGAATTCTTCAAAAATCCAAGCTTTATGGATCGAGATCGTTTCCTATAGAATTGTTTAACTTCTTTGGATGATGTTTGACTTGGTTTTGCGTGATTGGAGGGCTAGAGCAAGGTTTTAACACGATTAATGGTTGAAGCTAGCCTTGAAGAGGCAAGTCTCTTGGCTTACCTTGTTAAAGGGAAAAGCCCAAGGATTTAACTTGATTGCTATGTGTTTAAGGTATTGGGGGTGGTGTATATACGTAGTGTCTAGCATATGTGCACTTACCAAATTTATATCATGCCCAGGATAGAATTGAGATACTTTATGCCTTGTTTTGATTATGTACTCATCATGATTAATGATTTGTTGGCTTATATGACCATGTTCACTCTCTTATTTATGTTACAGATCATTCCTAGGTTTATGATTATTTATGAAGGCATGGGATCTTGTTCTGGATATATTGAATTGCTTGAATCATCCGTAGTTATATAAAAATTTCATGAGCACATATCTGTATAACTATTATTAAGTTCTTGTGCAATTTTTATCTATTAATTTCTTGGGCATATGCATATATATTACATCTAGATACTTGGATTTGGACTGAAGTTGTTGCACGAGAGGCAGAGTCATGCCGTTGAAATACAGTTATGGAATAGGATATGATGGATCGGGATCTCTTCCTATAGAATTGTTTAACTTCTTTGGATGATGTTTGACTTGGTTTTGCGTGATTGGAGGGCTAGAGCAAGGTTTTAACGAGATTGATGGTTGAAGCTAGCCTTGAAGAGGCAAGTCTCTTGGCTTACCTTGTTAAGGGAAAAAACCCAAGGATTTAACTTGATTGCTATGTGTTTAAGGTATTGGGGTGGTGTATATACGTGGTGGTGAGCTTATGTGCACTAACCAAGTTTATATCATGCCCAGGGTAGAATTGAGATACTTTATGCCTTGTTTTGATTATGTGCTCATCATGATTAATGATTATTTGGCTTATATGACCATGTTCACTCTCTTATTTATGTTACAGATCATTCCTAGGTTTATGATTATTTATGAAGGCATGGGATCTTGTTCTGGATATATTGAATTGCTTGAATCATCCGTAGTTATATAAAAATTTCATGAGCACATATCCGTATAATTATTATTAAGTTCTTGTGCAATTTTTATCTATTAATTTCTTGGGCATATGCATATATATTACATCTGGATACTTGGATTTAGACTGAAGTTGTTGCACGAGAGGCAAAGTCATGCGGTTGAAATACAGTTATGGAATAGGATATGATGAGCTGATATTTAATTATGAGTGATGCTATTAAGCTCCTCTATGTGCTTGGATTTGGTACCATCCCGCCAGAGTCAGGTGATTACTCATGTTACATTGGGCCCTGTGAACGTGGTCGATACATGGATTGTGTATCTGGTTGATACATGGATTTTGTATCGGGTTGTTGTGATACACGATACATGGATTTTGTATCGGAATACATGGATCTTGTACGTTTGAGCATGTATTCATATTCTTAACTAATTAAGGAGTATTTATTTAACTGCTAATTGTTGCATGAAATCTTTATATGCTAGTTGGGAGGCTTGACTCCATTGAGTGAAGCATGCTATCTTTAAATACCATATTTGAGCAGCGTTATTGATTATCTCTTGAACTGAAAAAGCACGCTTTATATCTTTCGACTATTTTGTATCTTGATACCTGTTGATCATGAGGATATTGATTGTTTCAGCTCCAGGTTTGTTATTATAATACTTGTTGTAAGTATCTTGATGCTTATAGCCTCGCCACTACTTCTTTGAGGTTAGACTTTATACTTACTGGTATCGACTATGGTGTACTCATACTACATTTCTGCACATTTTATGCAGGTTCTGATACTGGTATGGCGGTACCATTTCAGCTGAGTAGGAGTGTGTTATTAGAGACTTCATGGTGAGCTGGCATACTATTTCGATCTGCAGCACATGGAGTCCCTATCCTTATTATCTCCTATCTATTTTCTTTCTCATAGACAATTATGATTATGTATTCAGACTTGTACTCATTCAGTAGTTGCTTGTGTACTTATGTCACCTAGTTATTGGGGGTTGTACTATTTTGGTCATGTTCAAACCATGTTATGATTGTACCATATATTTTACGGCTTTGAGATTATTCCAGCTTTTATTATGGTATAACTTTGTTAATTAAAGGAGATTGGACTTTATTCTGTTAATTCTGAGTTGGCTTGATTAGCAAGTACATCTAGGTGCCATCACGGCCAGAGGTGGGATTTTGGGTCGTGACAATGAAGCTGGCACGTCATATTGTGTTATTGATACCTACTGAGAGGGAGAGAGTTAGGAGGTTAATTGTGGTCCTCTACTTTGGTATCCGGTATGGGATGGCCCGGGAAGTGGAGACTGATACTACTTGTCATCAAGTTGTGGAGATTGCCAGGTGCTTAGAGCGTATTCGCGTGCAGGAGAAAAAGGAGTGGGATTCCACGAGGGCCCGTGGTTTAGGTGGTTTTGGTGGCGCCTCATCAGGAGGCCAGGGACATCACAGTAGAGGCTGTCCTTTTCAGGCCTACTCAATCAGCTCAACAAGTTCATCGTGGTTCTTCAATCAACCACGATTCATACAGTCCTCGCCTAGGCTAGTCATCTTTTAGTGCATTGCCAGCACAAAGTTCACATCATGATCTATCCATTTAGGGTTCTTCGAGCGGGTATTCAGGTTCCTAGAGATAGTCACAGAGCCAACAACCTCACTAGAGGAGGGATTGCTTTGAGTGTGAAGACTTGGGTCACCTCAAGAGGGATTGTCCTAGACTTTTGAGCAGTACACCGTATTAGGTCACCCAGCCCATGGTTCTAGCACCAACATTTACACCACCGGCACAGCCAGCTAGGGATGAGCTTAGTATGTTCAAGGCCGTCCTAGAGGAGGAGGTCAGTCAGGTAAGGGATAGACCCGTTGCTCTGTATTTTCAGCCAAGCCAGAGGCAGTTGCTTCAGATGCCGTAATCACAGGTATTGTTTCAATGTGCCATAAAGGATGCTTCAGTATTACTTGACCCTAGTTCACTTATTCTTATATGTCATTATACTTTGCTTCTTATTTGGATATGCATCGTGGTTCCCCTGATATTCATATTCATATTCATGTGTCTGCACTTATTGGTGATTCTATTGTGCTAAATCGTGTGTATCATTCTTTTATGGTTACCAATGAGGGTTATCAGACTAGGGTTGATCTTCTATTGCAAAATATGGTTGATTTTGAGGTGATTTTGGGTATGGATTTGTTATATTTGTATCATGTTATTCTTGATTGACACACTAAGATCATGACGTTGGCTATGCCAAGGTTGCCGAGGTTAGAATAGAGAGGTTCACTTGGCTGCACTCCTAGTAGAGTGGTTTCATTTATGAAGGCTCAACGGATGGTTGAGGAAAGATATTTGCCGTACCTGGACTTCATGAGAGATGTTAGTGCTGATACCCTATTGTTGAGTCAGTTCTAGTGGTGAGGGAGTTTTCGGATATGTTTCCTGCAGATTTACTAGGCATGCCACCCGATAGGAATATTGATTGGTATTGATTTAGTGTCGGGCACTTAGCCCATCTCTATTCTACCGTGTCGCATGGCACCAGCGGAGTTGAAGGAATTGAAGGAACAGTTGCAGGAGCTATTGGATAAGGGTTTCATCAGGCCAAGTATTCCAATTTGGGGTGCACTGATACTATTTGTGAAGAATAAAGATGTTCCATGAAGATGTTCATTGACTACAGGCAATTGAATAAAGCTACCATCAAGAATAAGTATCCACTACCACGCATTGCTGATCTGTTTGATCAACTTCATTGCTAGGGTGTTCTCAAAGATTAACTTGAGATCGAGGTAACATTAGTTGAAGATCAGGGCTTCGGACATTCTTAAGACGGCTTTCAAGACCCGTTATGGCCATTATGAGTTCTTGGTGATGTATTTTGGATTGACTAATGACCCAGCCACTTTTATGCATTTGATAAATAGTGTGTTCCAGCCTCATTTGGATTCCCTTGTTATGGTGTTCGTTGACAATATCTTGGTGTATTCCCGTAGTAAGGAGGAACACGAGCAGCATTTGAGGATTGTTCTTCAAATTTTGAGAACGAAGAAGTTGTATGCTAAGTTCTCCAAGTGCGAGTTTTGTTTAGATGCAGTGAAATTCTTGGGCCACGTGGTGTCTAGTGATGGGATCAAGGTAGATCCAAAGAAGATCGAGGCAGTTCAGAGATGGCCCAGACACTCTATCACTACAGAGATCAGGAGTTTATTTGGTTTGGGTGGCTACTACCGTCAATTTATGGAAAGATTTTCATCTATAGCAGCTTTATTGACTAGATTGACTCAGAAGGGTGCTTTATTCAGATGGTCGGACTAGTGTGAGAAGAGCTTTAGAAGCTCAAGATTGTTTTGACCACGGATCCAGTTTTGGTATTACCTTCAGGATAGGGATTGTACATAGTTTATTGTGATGCTTTGTGGGTTGGTCTTGGGTGTCTATTGATACATGACAGTAGGGTGATTGCTTATGCGTTGTGCAGTGGAAACCCCACGAGAAGTACAATCTGATGCATGATTTTGAGTTAGCAACCATTATGTACACGCTCCAGGTTTGGAGGCATTATTTATATGGCGTGTCTTGTGAGATATACGGATCATTGGAATGTCCAGCATATGTTTAAATACAAAGATTTGAATTTGAGGCAGTGGAAACGGTTGAAGCTATTAAAGGATTATGATATCTCTATTCTTTATCATCAGAGGAAGGCTAATGTGGTAATAGATGCCTTGAGCAGAAAGCGGAGAGTATGGGGAGTTTAGCATTCACTCTCGTTGTGGATAGACCTTTAGATATATATGTTCAGGCATTGACCAATAGATTGCTGAGATTGGATATTTCAGAGTCGAGTGGAGTCCTTTCTTGTATTGTTTCACAGTCATAATCTTGTCTTGAAGGACACGGTGCAGCACGGTGGTGCTGAGGAGGTGACTATTGGTGATGATGGTGTATTGCGATTTCAGAGTCGGATTTGCGTTCCTAATGCGGATGGTTTGAGGGAGTTAAATCTTGAGGAGGCTTATAGTTCGAGATATTCTATTCACCTAGGTGCTACAAAGATGTATCGTGATTGAAGTAGTATTAGTGGTGGAGAAGGATAAAGGACATTGTTGGGCATGTTGCACGATGTTTGAAATGTCAGCAGTTCAAGTATGAGCACTAGAGACTATGTGGTTTGATTACGAAATTGATATATCGGAGTGGAAGTGAGAGCGTGTCACTATGGACCTCGTGGTAGGGTTGCCACAGACTTTGAGCAAGTTTTGATGACATTTGGGTCATTGTGGATTGGTTGACCAAATCGGCACATTTCATTCCAGTTATGACTTCCCACACCTTGGAGCAGTTGGTTAAGATCAACATCCAAGAGATTGTTCGATTGCATGGTGTACCTATTTTTATCATATCGGATCGTGGCACCCAGTTTTCGCATCGTACTTGTGGAGAGCTGTCCAGCGCGAGTTGGGCACGCAGGTTGAGTTTAGTATGATATTTCGTCCTCAGACAGACGGGCAGTTCAAGCGGACCATTCATAACTCGGAGGATATGTAGAGAGACGGCTTTATTGATTTTGGTGGCTAGTGGGATTAGTTTCTACCATTAGCAGAGTTTGCATACAACAACAGTTACTAGTCTAACATCGAGATGGCTCCGTGTGAGGCCTTATATGGGATGCAATATCGTTCTCTGATCGGTTGGTTTGAGCCTGAGGAGACTAGATTGCTGAGCACATACTTGGTTCGTGATACATTGGAGAAGGTGAAGTTAATTCAGGAGAGGCTTCACATGGTTCTATCCAGGTAGAAGAGTTATGCTGATAGGAGAGTTCGTGATATAGCATTCATAGGGTGAAAAGGTTCTTCTTAGAGTTTTGCCTATGAAGAGCGTGATGAGGTTCGAAAAGAAGGCCAAATTGAGCTTGAGGTTTATTGGTCCTTGCGAGGTGTTAGAGAGAGTTGGCGAGGTTGCCTACAGACTTTCCTTTCCTCCTACTCTTTCAGGAGTCCATCTGGTGTGTCATGTTTCTATGCTTCGTAAGCATCATGAATATAATTCACATGTTTTGGACTTTAGCACAATGCAATTGGATGAGAATCTGGCTTATGAGGAGGAGCCGGTGGCCATTTTGGATAGGCAGGTTCCAAAGCTAATGTCTAAGGAGATCACACCAGTGAAGGTCTAGTGATAAGGTCATCCGGTTGAGGAGGTGACTTAGGAGAACGAGCATGATATGCGGAATAGATATCCTCACCTATTTGGCATTTCAGGGGTGATTCTAAACCCGTTTGAGGACAAACATTTGTTTAAGAGGGGGAGAATGTAACGATCCGGTCAGACGTTTTGTGTATTTGAGACCCATTCCTTATTTGATGTTTTCCCCATGCGTGTTTGATATTTTATGACTTGTGGGGATGGTTGGTTTGGTTCTAGGGAGGTTTTGGAGTGAATTGGAACACTTAATTCTTTTGTTGAAAGCTTAAGATGTAAGAACCAAGGTTTGACTTTTGTGTAAACGGTCTCATATTGGTGATTTGAGGGTTCTAATAGGTTCGTATGATGATTTTGGACTTGGACATATATTCAGAATCAGATTTGGAGGTTCCTCGGATGTTTTTGTGCTATTTGCCAAAAGTTGGCAATTTGAAGGTTTGGAGATTCCTAAGTTTGACCCGGAATGGACTTTGATAATATCATATTTGAATTGTTGTTTCAGAGGTTGAATAAGTTCATTTTGTCATTTGGGACTTGTCTGCAAAGTTTGGATAAAATTCGGATTGGTTAGGCTTAAATCGGACGCATGGTTGGAAGTTTAATTTGATAAATATAAGAGAAGCTTAACTTGTGTTTTGATTTTTGACGCATGGTTTTTATGTTCGTTGTAGATTTTTGAGCATTCAGACTAGTTTGAATAAGGTATCGGGACTTGTTGGTATGATTGGATGGGGTTCTCGGGGGCTCGGGTGTGTTTTCGGGTGGTTTCAGATCATTCCTCTTTTGTTTTGAATTGCTGGTTTTCTGATGTTTTGCTGTGCTTCTCGTGATCGCGGAAAAGGGGGGCTGGTAGAAGGATTTTCTTTGCCTTATCGTGTTGGTGGTACCGCTTTCGCGTAGAGATAGGAGTAGAAGCATCGCGTTTGTGTGCATGGGCCGCGTTCGCGAAGGTATGGTGCTAGGGAGATGGATGGCCTTCGCATTCACGGAGCGAGGCTCGTTTTCGTGTAGTCTTAGCGGGTCTGCGAATCGCGTTTGCGATAGGGTCTTCACGTTCACGATGTGAGGCGGCAACTAGGCATGATTTTGGCCTTCGCGATCGTGATGAATGTCCCATAATTGCGATGTGTATAACTAGGCATACCATTTAAGAGTTTTATTTCGGGATTTTAACTCATTCTTCCATATTTTAAACCCTAGACTTGGGAGAGGCGATTTTGGCTTGGAGATTTTCAAACAAGACTTAGGGGTAAGTAATTTCTACACACTTTTTATGTTATTTCAAGAATCTACATGGATTATTAACACATAAAACATGGAATTTTGAGGAAAATTTGGAATTTTTTCCTACAACTTAATAGGGCGTATTTTGGGGATTTGAAGACCGATTTAGACTTGATTTTGGAATCTAATCACATACTTGGACTCGTGGGGTTAAGGGTAGTCGAGATCTACCCCTTGACTCGAATTTTGATCGTGTGGGCCCCGGTTGAGTTTTGTAAAGACCAAAGCTTTATTGTTTGGGGTTGTTTTCTTGGCTTTTTTTTTTATGTTATTGAGTTATTTTTTGCCAGATTCGAGCCGTTCGGAGGTCAATTCACATGGGAAGGTGTTTTTGGAGTATTGACTTGTCTCATTTGAGATAAGTATCTTTCCTAGCTTTGGCTTGAGGGACTAGTTGCTTGAATTGTTGATATTATATACGTGTTAGGAGTGACGTACATGCCAGGGGTCGAGCCCATGTGCGTGCATCGAATTTATCCATGCTCGGGGTAGTCTTTAGGCTATATTGTGCTTGTTTTGAATATATGTGATCCTTTCTATCATGCTTTATATGTTTTACAACGACGTGATTTCGTGAATCATGCTAGAGATCATGTGTAGGCTTATTTTTCCTGTTTGAACACGGTGCTCGTTGTTGTGTGGCGTATCCGCCGTATTTTGATCCATCCTCCTAGGGTCGTCCTCTCATGTTTATCCTTGATGATGCACATGCGGTTATTGAAAACTAATCAGTGTTGGAGTTTTGTGTATCTTCTCTATATGCAAATTCCTTGGATGTATACATAATTTTATTGCATATCTCCCGTATATGCTAGCTCCGTACTTGTATACATGCCTTATATGCATATCTTCTCTATATGCCGCTTCTGTTTATAAAATGATATACATTACATATCTTCTCTATATGTCTCTCTCTGTGTAATTTTGACTTTTCTATTTGTGCATATCCTCGACATGTTAAATTGTTATGTTGTTTGATGTTCGTGCATATCTTCTCTATATGCATCATGGGCTTTATTTGTAGTCATGTATAGATTCTGGTATTGTTACCGTGTAATCGTATGTATTTCATGAGTTGTACAGATTTATTACGTCAATATCATTGGTGATTCTCGTCATTACCTCTCTGAGGTTAGTCATGATAATTACGTAGCACATAGGGTCGATTGTACTTATACTGCACTTTGTACTTAATTGTACAGATCCAGGTGTGGGACCTAGCTGAGAGCTATACTTGATCATTGTTGAGTTGCTAAGAGACGAGGTAGAGCTGCATTCCGATTGCAGTCCTTGGTGTCTCTTTCAATTTTTTTTATTGTTGTTGTTTAGACAGTAGTTCACATTATTAGACTCGTACTCCTGTTGTAGAGCTCATGACTCAATATTACCAATTATAGGAGATTTATGTATTGGTGCATTCTTTATTTATGATATTTGACTCTTAGACTTATATAACTTGTACTTTGTTATTATATTTGATTATTAATTTATGATTGGCTTGCCTAGCAAGTGGTTGAGGTGCCATCACGACTAATAGGGTATTGACTCGTGATACTAGCGAGCTTTAATTTTATCCAGTATATTTTGCGCTTGTCACTTCCACGCAATCGCGGTTCACAAATTCCCTCCAATACATTTTATACTTCTGCAATCACAAGACTCACTCGGCGATCGTAATTCGCCGAACTGCTACTAAAATTCTATAGCTGCTACATACCCAAAAAAATTTTGAAACCACCCTTAAACTCTGCCAAGCTCCCAGAACCCCTCCAAACCATGCCGACTAGTCCATATACCCCATACAAGCTTGTCCAAAGCCTCAAAACGCATATGATAACATCACAACTAAGAATCAGTGACAAACTAAACTATATATTCTCTTAAATTATCAATTCTAACTTTCACAAGACACATTCAAATCACTCCCAAGCCCCTCGGATGCTAACCAGAACATACATACAATTTCAAAATCATCATATGAACCTATCGGAACCTTCAAATAACCAATGCGAGCTCGTTACCTAAAATGTTGACTTTGATCAACTCTCTTAACTTAAGGGCTATAACTAAGAACTAAGTGATCCAAATTATTTCCGAACCTTTCGGGACCAGAACCATCTATACTTATACGTCATAAATAATAAACCTAGGAGAAGTCTCGAATCACATAAAAGAATGTTAGAAGGCTATTGATTGTTACAATTTTTCAAGGGAAGTGTAGGAGCACAGAGTTTATTATCACGACCATTATCCAAGAGATTTTCTATGGGGAAATTCGTAGAGCCTTCGATAGTGATGAAGCTGAAATCCCTGAAATTTTATCATGTGGTAGCCACGGACAAGAGTCTAGGGAGATAGGGAATTCTATTCTACTGATACTGTGTGTTGCAGTTGTGTTGTTTCTTTTCGATGTAATTCTTCTAGTTTGGTTAATAAATTTGCTTATTTACCCAAAACTTTAAAAACCAAAAATCAAAATTAAGCAATATTTTCCGTTTGAAAAAAAAGAAAAAGAAAAGAAGAAATAAAAAAAAAAAGGAAGGCGAGAAAGCGCAGGGGATTTGTCTTAATATATTTAATTATTATATTCTGGTAATATGCCTTAATCTGCCCGAGCAACAAACCGAGATCTTGACATAAAAAACACAGAGCAAGGAAAAGATTTCAAAACCAAGAAATATTCCTCCATTCCTTTTCCCTATTGATCCACAAAACAGAAAAATTACGGGAGGCGGAGATGTGGGAATCAATCTGCCTAACGGTAGCGGCGACGGCTGGTAACAATATCGGCAAGGTTCTTCAGAAGAAGGGCACTCTCATTCTCCCTCCTTTATCTTTCAAGCTCAAGGTATATTCAATACTGATAAACTTGCCCCTTATAGATTCTGAGTTTTGTTTATTTTTGGAGTTTGGATTCAGTTCTTGTTTCTGTTTCTTTGTTGAGAAAGTTGATTTTCATGCATTTCTTGGAAAGATTGATTCTTCTGAAGGATTTGGTTTATGGGTGACTGGTTATGTTATCATTCATGTATACTCTTATAATTATGTGTATTGAAATGTGGTTTGCTGATGATTTTGTTATGATAGTTTCTGGGGACTCTTTTATTTATTTATTTAAAAGCTTAAAGATTTGTATAACTGCAAAAAATGTAAATAATCTAACACCAGAGGAGGCCTAATATATGTTTAAAGATAAATATTGGATATTGGGATGTAAAGGATACAGATAAAGATGAACCTGCATATAGATTCATGTCGCTGACCTCAACTAATTTGGAATTGAAGCGTAGTTTTTGGTGTTGTGGTGCTCGAATGTCATTTATATGATCACTATTTGTCACATGAGTTTTGTGTTCTTATGTTTATGTGAAGTGCTTTTGTATTGGATAGTTAGAACACATTAATAAGCAATGCATTCAATCATCTAGTTTTCTTTTAATATGAAATTTCTTTTTTCCTAAGTGTGATTACATAATGCTAGTAAACAACTGCGTGCAATGAGTTTTCGGTAGTCTTTTTAAGTTGCTAAAGCTTTTGCCTAGTTTGTTGTCAAAAAGTAACACAGAACAGTACTTCCTTACACTTCTTTGAAAGACATAAAACTTAATTTCAGAAAACTACCACCTACTTGGCTATTTGATGATGGAATTGATTGACATTGAGGAACTTCCTGGCATAAGTTGGTCACGAGAAGTCTTGAATCTTGAATATCATTGAAAAGAAACTTTTACTGAACTGTACAATTAGCGATTTCAAAAGCTCACTTGAGGCTGACTTAACCATTTAGCTAGGTGCAATACCTCATTGCCCATTCGGTCTGTATTGAAGGAGTTGGCACTAAACAATTTATTTTGTTAGCAAAGTAATATATAACTTCATGAGTGGTCATGAATATGGTGAAGAATACCTTTTTGGGTCATTATTTATGCAGCTATCATCTCTTTATCAATCAATAGCTTGTTTAGATTATAGTAGAAATCGTGAAGAAAAAGAGAAAGAAGATATTTGGAGAATGAATTGGTTGATTATTCCCTCAAGTATGCTGGAGTTGAATAATGTTTGCAAGTAATCCAAAAATGGAAAGGAAAATAATTCTTATTCATATTCACATACATTCTAAATACAACAACAACAAACCCGGTTACATGTATATCTTTTCCATATTTGCAAAGGATTAGACACTTGCAGTATTTACAATTTCCTAACAGTATTCTTAACAGGAATATTTTTGTTTATAAATTGAGCTGAAAGTATCTGGTATCTGGATGTAGCCAATATCATTTTTACAGTATTCTATTTGTTTTCCATTTCTTTTGGCGACACTGGCCATGCCTGATGCAAATTGAATCTAGAATGATACGTCAAACAATTAGTTAATCAAATTTCTTTGATTGAATGGTAATTATGAATACACAAAAGGAACATCTTTAATTGAATGATTATTGAGTGCGAATGCCGAATATTGTAGTTACTGTAAATGTTCATATGGTGGCTTTCTCTAGTATTGTGCAGGCATCATCTCTTTTTTGCCTTCTATGTTCTTTGTTAAATCATGTTGGCCTCCCAACAGCTATCCTGCTTACGTTAAAATTTAAGAACTCGTACATTCTTCTGTGAAACACGAGCACCTTGGAAAGCTTCTTCATCTGTGTCTACAGGTGATAAAAGCTTATGCTTTCAACAAGGCATGGATCATTGGTTTACTTATGGATTTGTTTGGAGCAGTCTTGATGTTGCGAGCACTATCTCTAGCCCCAGTAAGTGCATTTCGAGCAAGCTTTCTCTTATGCATGTTGTGTGTATCGAACTTTATAGACTGAAAGTCAATCTATTATCAGGGAAAACCCTAAATATAATGTTTCTATTATATTTTGATAGCCACGAGAATCCTTCATACTTTCTGTTTGAATGCTGTACTCCAGGTATCGATCATTCAACCAGTTTCTGGCTGTGGACTTGCTATACTTTCAGTCTTTTCCCATTTTTATCTAAAGGAGATCATGAATGTTATTGATTGGATAGGAATTACCTTGGCGGGCATTGGCACCATAGGTAATGTAAGTTCCTTAATGCTTTGCATTATTCGTTAAAAGAACTAATAAGGCTATGGAAAACAAAGACACAGCTCATTTTCCTCTGAATTGCTAAGCAAGGTTTTACTGGATAAATGGCCTTATGCGTACAGGGCGAAATATGCATCTATTTACAGTGACTACTTTGTAAACTAGTTATTGTTCCATGGGGGGGATGTAGTTGCAAGAGGGTGGTACAGCCACGCACCTGGTTTAAAATATCAGATCCGTCAGGTTATCTTAGTTGGAGTGGGAGTGTTGGTTTTGTTATAGGATTACTGTTGCTCCGCTTTATTTCTACTTATAAAATAATATTTGGTATCTAAAATCTATTAGTGCTGTTAGTATTAAGATTCAGAAAATTTGGTCGCTGTTCTGATTGATCTACAACTTTTGTTCAAGCACCAATGCAGTAAATCTGTCTTATGTTTGGTTGACGTGTAATTTGACTTAGGAACCTCAGAGAAAAGCAAAGAGATCGAAATCTATTCACTGAAATGTTTCACTACGATATGAATTTCTGAAAAAAGTTTACTTATCACGTCTCTTTTCTCTGTTCAGCTGTTGGTGCCGGAGGGGAGGAACAGCAGGCTTCGGCTATCTCAATTTTTCATCTACCATGGCTGGCATGTGCTGTTGCAATCTTGTTTGTAGGTATCTTATTCTATGCGCAATACAAGCACACTTTAAGTTATTCACTTGAGAAGGTCTTTTTCAGTGCTATATTATTTTAAGTATAGAGCAATTATGCTGAATTCTTTTTGTATATTGGTTGGTATGTTGATTATTTTAGAGAAAACGCTTCTGTCCGACTTATAGTACTAATCCTATCAACGCTTTTTTTTTTCTCCCTTAACCAAGAAAACTTGTTCTAAGTTGGCACCTATAGAAAAGGTCGAATAGATGGGAAAGGGAGGAAGAATCACTGATAGCATTTTGCAGTGGCTTCTTTCGATAGATATGCAAGTAGTTTGGCATGAAACTTTTTGTCATGAAAAGCTTGTTTAGTCAAGTCTTCACGCATCAAATGTCAGGCTCCATGTGATTGCTAAAAAAGCAAAAGTGATTGATTTATTTGATGAAGTTGAACATCTTCAAGCATTCCATAACACCATAATCACACTTCCTTCCTGCACCCACCTTTTGTCCAACTAGTTTTTTGTTTCTGTACATACTAATAGTACTTCCCCAGTTGCTTATCATGTCAACACTTTTAGTCCTATGTACTTTATTGTATCGCTATATGTTTGAAAAGATTAACACTTTGTAACTCTGGAGGATAATTTTTTCCTCTCATCTTCTTCCTCGTTTGCTTTGTCTCTTTTCATGTAAAACTGTTTTTACCCTTCAACCAAAAGTGGTGGCTTAGATCTCATCATATTTTACTTGGAAATAGAAGAATGTCAGAAAGTCACTTAAGTCCTTATGTAATTATCTGCAGAATATCTCAAACATAAATTTAGTTGCCTTAAATGGCTAACAACTAAAGATTAAGGTATTTAATGATAACACTATAAATGGATAAATTTAGGAATGCTCCTTTTTTATTTTAGATGTGATAGACGTGTGGTACAGTTGATCCAAGTAGTCATGTCCGCTAGTGCTTTATGTGACTGAAATAGATGTTCATATACATCTACTTAGTTTTGGTATTTAATAATCTCGTGCAGCATGATAATTCATGTCCATCACATAAATGTCAAACATATTTAGCCTCACAAATAACCAGCATGAAGTCCAGTAGCTTTACATTTATACTGATAAAAAAATAGCTTTACATTTATAAGTTGTTTCACACCAATTCTGTTTCTTATTGCTTTCCCAGCCATATTCCTATCTTAGGGACGTATGTTACCTACAAGTTTTAAGCAATACAAGAAATACTTTGATGTCAATTTCCTGGATAACTTATCCTAAATGAGAATTTGTGTATTTAAAAAGAGATATTATCTATCTAAATGTAGTGAAGAAGACTGTGGTGCTGTCTGTTAACGCTCTTGTCAGACACCTCTGCTCCCGACCAACTGTTACGAGTGCTTTGCTCTAATAGCTTTAGATGAAAACAATTAGCTCGGTTTGCCTTGCCCGCTGGAATGATAAATAACTTTTCTTTACTTGACTAAAATATTCATTATACTGCTCATGTAAAAGATTCTTACTGCTTGGCTTGTACAATTCTATATGATTGATATGTTCTGAACTCTATCATCCAGTAAGTTGGTAAATTCATTTTTTCATTTCACATTTTGTTTTTGTGTGCATTTCTTTGGAGTTCTGCTGATCTTTTTATGAATTCTCCGCATATGGTTTTGAGCTTTTAGGCTGAAGAAGTATCGAATGCTTTTGTACTTTTTGAATTCCGAGATCTTATACTCTTCGATGGATATAGGTTCTCCTTAATGGATGGCTTCGCATTTATAGACGCCAGCGAAGAGAGCAAGAGTTGGTATGAATTTTCCACTTAGCTCTTACATATGATGCTTCTGGACATACCTGATGCTGTATGTGAATTTTCCCCAATGCAGATGCAATATGAAGTAATAGAGGAAATTATATATGGACTTGAATCTGGCATTTTGTTTGGGTAAATACTACGGGGTTCTCAAAGTTTTACTTATCTTTTGTACTTATCTTTTGCTTGTCTTACATTGACCTACATTACTGCAGCAGGCCATAAATGCAGAAGCCTCATACACCAGATTGTCCTTTAAAGACAGTCACATCTTTATACAGAAATTTGTGTCAATTGCTGCATGTTAGATGAGAGTACACTTGTGAGATTTGACTGGTGCCAGACCCCTTTTATCATTGTAAAGTCTAAGAATCAGAATAAGTAGACTTGTATTAGATACTGTTTTGTCATTTTAAAATCCCGTAAGGCAGAATTCTCAACAGCTCCTTTTGTTGCTTGTGTAGTTTTGTTTTAAGCTTGCTTTGCTATTAACAACTATTGCAATCATGTTAATAGACTTGTATGCTTGGTTGCTTTGAGATAATTCCATTTTATCTTGATATAGCATGCTTGTCAAAGTCATCTTTTTCTTATGTCAAGTATTGGTAAGTTATATAGATGTGGATAATGACTCAATAATATGGTTACAGGATATCAGCCGTGATATCAAAGATGGGATTTTTATTCTTGGAGCAGGGATTTTCCAAGTTATTGGTGCCCATTTGCATTTCAATAAGCATTTCCTGTAGTGCTTCTGGTTTTGTTTGTCAGGTACTTCTTGTGATTTAACATTATTTATATCTGCTATTACCACTTACAAGTAATACTGATATCACGAATCCAAGCCAGGTAATCATGAACAAGTGCTTTCTTCTCTTGTCTGGTTTTGGTCTAAGTTGCTCGGACTCTTCACTTTCGGTGTTGCACCCGTATCAACATGAAATGGTTGTGGGATCCATACCGGATCTGGTCAACTGATTTTAATTGATGGAGAAATTCTGGACGATATAAGGAATTTTGAAAAGTTTGGGTGATATTGAAGAAAATGGAATACCTTGTATAAAAAAATTTCTATGTCAGTCCTTTTCTTATCTTCTTCTGGGATTCTCCTCTTGATCAATATTTTCTCCTTCTCTGAGTACCTTGTAAGGTTTGCACATAATGTCTCATAATTTAGACATATTTTTTTAATTTTATTTTTAAATATGTGAATTATTTTTAGTCGAATCCCTGCATCTGTTTCCGTACCTGGATCCTTACCCCCGTATCATAAAATTCAGATCATGAAGGATCCGACCTCTAGATCCGCACCCGTACCGAACACTCGCACCCAAGTCCAAGCAAATTAGGTCTTGGTCAACATTATGTTAACTAGCAAAGATAGATGAGGCCACGAAACGACCATAATCTAACTATCATTTGTTTGCCTTAAAGAAAAACTATCTATACCCTCTGCCTTACTTATGAACAGCTTTTATTAAGTGCTTCTATTCTTCCAACAGACACGTGGCTTGAAGCATGGAAGGGCAATTGTAGTGTCCACATGTGCGGCTGTTGCATCAATTGTAACTGGTGTACTTGCTGGTATGCTTGCTTTGGGTGAACGGTTGCCTTCAGCACCAGCATCTCGTCTCTGGCTTTTGCTTGGGTGGTACATAAGACATCTTTCATTTCTTTGCTTTTCCCATCTGTTTTGCTTGTCAAGATTCTTTAGTACGTTTACAAGAGAGGCAAGCCCTCAATGTCTTTTGCCTCCTCTTCCATGAGAAATGTTCTTTTAACTGGACTTCTTAGTCAGTTAAATACGAGGACTCTTATTTATTGTTGAACTTGCTTGTGCATCTTTATGACAACCTTTTCCTGATACTGGAATGACATGTGGGTTTCAAAAACTCTGTGATCCCTACATATTAATTTCTTGTAATAGTGAATGGGGGTCAGCTGTATCTTTTAATTACACAAAATGTGATTGTAAGTTGTTTCTCTGAGAAACTGTAGATTGTTCTATTGGTAAGCATGGCCCATAACGGAAAGCTGGGGTTATTGGTTCGTCATTTTGCTCTGCTTAGCACATTATCGTAAGTACAATCAGATTCTTAGCTGTCAGTAGATGTTTTCAAACAAGTACACAGCAGTTCACCATGTCAAATTTAGAATGTTTCAGCTTTTGTATTTGTGGTTTAACTTAAAGTATGGCTATGATATATATACCTTTGTCGTCTTCCTGGATTTCTGCATTTATGAGAGAACTGGAAGTCTTTCTACTATTCATAAATGGACATTCTTGTGCAATTGATGAAATTTCATTTACTTATCAATAAAACAAAAAAACTGTACACTTTGAGATGTTTCTGCACAGGATGTGCATCATTCTTGGTGTGATTCTGCTGGTTGCTTCAACACGGCTGATGCGAAGCCTTCCACGGTCTTGGAGACATGTTCTAAGAAGTGGGGTTGACAAAAACTTGGGACTAAGGCAATCTGTGCAAAGCCGGAGTAGAGATACTAGTCCTAGCGCTGTTATCCAGGCATCAACTTTACATCATTTGATAGCAACTCCATCTAAAGCAAAGGCTTGACTTGTCTCGTTAAGGAAAAAAAGATACGCAAAAGTTGGACTTTGCTAAAGGTTCTTGTAAAAGTAACTTGAGGGCTGCTGTTAGTAAACACATTGTATCTGGTGCGTGCAGTAGTGCAGGTTGTTTGATAATGATGATTCATTCCATTTATACATGAGTCTAGCACATACTACAATGACAATCTTACTGCTCTCTTTAGACTTGTCCGGTGACCCCCATTCTTGACACACGTCATGTGTGATTTTGTAAACATGGTGACTAGTGATAAATGTTATTTTGTAACTAATTGATATGGTTGTCTCCGTTTTACTATGAAAAATATGCTTTTATAGGCCAATGTGCTGTTATCATTCAATTCGTATACTCCCTCCGTTCCAATTTATATGAACTTATTTTCTTTTGGCCCGTTTAAAAAAAAATGATCCATTTATAAATTTGGAAACAATTTAGCTTAAATTTCAAATATGCCCTTAATGAGAAGTTCTTATAAGTACACAGATACTCTGGATCCCTTTTTGACTTGTTTAGGATCATAAATTTCATAAGTATTCATTTTTTTGAACTTCATACCCAATCAAATAGGTTCACATAAATTGAAACGGAGGAAGTATTTGATGAGGAAACAGTGGATCTGATATTTTTTTCTCTTTTGTTTTTGGCCAGTGGCCGCAAGGGTAGGTTAGTGTAAGCGATCCAACTTACAAGGGTAGGTTACCAATATTAGCCAATTAGCTATTTGTGGCCAAAAAAATCATATTTTTCTCTTTCTTTTGTGTAGGTGTTATTAAAAAAGATTGGGTACATCTTAAGGAGTTTGAATCTCAGTTTTGGGCTGATTTGGCGAAGTTTTGAGGTGGTTTGAATTGAAAAAATTCGAAATAGAAGATGAACGTGAAAAAAATGATACATGTATTGTGTATCACACTGTGCATCATTTGTGTATCACATGTGTATCATATTTGTATTAAATGTGTATTGATAGCATCAAGGACAAGGACAGAGTTTTGGAAGCTCCAAGAAGGCCATTTACAAGATCTCAAGCTAAAGAATTGCAGACTAAGGTTATTGGACTTCAATGGCAAATAAAGATGCTTTTAGTTGTAGAGGAAGAGCTCAAGCCCAAAGGAGATGAATTGTCCAAGTTTTATAATTATTTGATGCCTAAATTAAACTCCAAGAGGAGGAAGAAATCAGCCCTTGAAGTTCACCAAAAGGGCACCCAGAAGAGCTTAAAATAAGCTTAGAAGAGGTCCAAAAGGGGTGTTTCAAATCGAGCCCAATTGGAGTCCAAACCAATGGCCCAAACTAGTAGTTTTAAGGCCCAAATCTGCCCAAAAGGATTTGGCCGCCCACTCTCTTATTTTTATTAGTTTTTGTTAGGTTTTCTAGTATTTAGCTTAGCCTCCAAGTTAGGGTTTGCATTTGCAGCCACCCTACCTAGTTTTAAGGATTTTTTTCCTCCTATAAATAGGAGTTCTTTTCATTCATTATGGGAATTCATTATTGATTAATAATATTATACTTTGAGAATTCTTTTGAACATTTGTTGCTTATACCTTGAGATTTATTTTTCAACATTTACTAGTTCTTAGTTCAAGGTAGTAAGATAACTTCTTTATTGTGATATCATTAATTCCTTTATGGTATTCTTAGAAGGCGATTAATACTAGTTATTAATTATTGTCTCAAGTTACTCGTAAATTGGTCAAGATCCAAATCTATTGTTTTGATTTGTTCTTAAGTAAAGGAGTTTGATTTCTTCAGTAAATCAAAACGTTGTTGCTTGGATCTTGTTAAGGCTATAGAACTTGCATTCTTGGAAGTTCTTGGAATTATTTCCCTGAATTTTTCATTATCCTTTATTTCTGCACTTTAATTATAGTCGTTCAATACCTTATTGTTATTGCTTCTGCATTTACTTCTCAAATTCTTACTCTAATTTGGATTTCTGACCTTGTTGTTATCAAGTGGTATTAGAGCGAATCTGTCAAGATTTTTCTTGATAATTCTTGGGATATCTTGAATACCAAGAGCAAAAAAAAAAGAAAAGAAACACGTACTGTAGCATCGTGAATAGTAATTTAAAAAAAACCAAAAAACAAAACAAAAACAAAACAAAAATAAGTTTTAAAAACAGATTACTTGCTCTCGAAGAAATTTCTTTTGTATTTAATTTGTTTCCAAAAATTAACAAGGAAACAAGAAGAGAGGATCCTAGATTTCAAAGATAAGAAAAAAAAAATTCAATTTTTCTTACTATTTCTGTTCTAAATATATAATCTTTTTCTTTTTGTTCGTGTCTTGTTTCAACCGAGCCTACTGGTTCTAGGATTTGGTTCTTCTTTCATTCGTTTCCCAAAAATTTATATTTTACTACTAAGAACTTCATACGAGTTGGATTTAACTATAAATCTACAAAGTATTTTGTTTAAAGGTTATTTCGAGAGGAAAAAAGGCAAGTGTGTGTGAGAACAATTGAAGGAAAAGCCAATTTGTGTGATACAGTTTAATATTTTTTGTTTAAGATGTCGCATACAGATAGTGATGATGAACGAAGGGTTCTCCAAGAAGCCAAAATCAAAGCAAGAAATGATTTTACCTTGCAAGCTATGCATCAACAATTCGAAAGGTGATATTTTTAATTCCAAGAAATGAGGGACACCATTGCTGAGCAAAATGATACAATAGCTGAACTTAGGAGGGAAAATAATGTTAGGCCTCAAGCTAGGAGAAATGTACCCCTTTCTCCCATTGTAAATCAAGAAAATCCTATAGATGATTTTAATGATATTGATTTTGATAGGGTGGGAAAGGATAGGAGGGGATAAAGAGGTAGAGTAGAAGAAGACAATATGAGTAGTATGAAGATGAAGATGCCATATTTCAAGGGAACAAGGGATCCAGACTTGTACCTTGATTGGGAGAGAAAGGTAGAAGCCATCTTTGACTGTCACAACTACTCTGAAGGTAAGAAGGTTAAATTTGCTGTTGTTGAGTTTTCTGACTATGCTGCTATTTGGTGCAAAAAGCTTACTAGGGATAGATTGCAAGAAGGACAAGCACCAATTGCTACTTGGGCTGAGATGAAGAGGGTGATGAGGAAGAGATTTGTGCCATCACACTTTCAAAGAGAACTACAACAATGTCTTCGAATATTGAAGTAAGGGTCCATGTCTGTGGATGAATACTTTAAGGCTATGGATGTAGCTATGATCCAAGCTAATTGTATGGAGGAAGAAGAGGCTACAATGGCTAGGTTTTAAACGGTTTAAATAAGGAAATAACTAATGTAGTAGAATTACAACATTATGTAAGAAGAGTTAGTTGATTTGTCTGTAAAGGTAGAAAAGCAAAATAAAAGAAAGCAAACTAGCTCGTGGAAAGGTCGGTCAAACACCATCTCCAAAAAGCCATAGCCGAATCAAGAGATGTAGAGTTCTTTTAGATCTCAAGAAGACAAGGGTAAAGGCAAACTTGAGAACAACGAGGGAGGTAAAACCTTTAACCCGAATCCTTCTACACCTTTTAGTTCTATTCAATGTCATAAATATAAAGGAAGGGGACACAAGATGCATGAATGTCCAAGTAGAAGAAACATCATTCTTAGAGAAGATGGGGGATATAAGCATGAAAAAAGTGAGGGAGAAGAAGAAAAGGGAGATGTGGATGATGAAGACGATATAGAACTGCCCCATACTGGTATGATTGAGGTGGCTAGAAAGATTATGAGTGGAGAATACGAGAGTAAGAATGTGAGGAAGCGGAGAGAGGTGTGAGTGAAAATGATGATTAAGTAGAACTACCTTTTAATGATGGCATGACTGGGGTAGTTAGGAGTATTATGACTATCAATTTGGGAAGCAATAGTGAAGAACAAAGGGAGAATATATTTCATACTAGATGTGGGATAAAGGAAAAATTTTGTTTTATGATCATTGATAGTTGTAGTTATGCTAATGTGGTGAGTTCATACTTTGTGAAAAAATTGGGACTTGCATGCATGAAACACCCTACTCCCTATAGACTTCAATGGTTAAATGATAGTAGTGAACTAAAGGTAAACAAACAATGCATGATTTCATTCAATATTGGTAGATACGAGGATGATATTCTTTGTGACATAATCCCTATGCTAGCTTGTCATATCTTACTGGGTGGTCCTTGGCAGTATGATAGGAATATTTTTCATGATAGAAGGAAGAATAGATATTAATGGCAGGAAATTTAATCTTGCACCTTTATCTCCTTCTCAAGTATTTGAAGATCAAAAGAGATTAAGGGAACTAACGGGAAAACCAAGCGGAGGGATAAAAAGTGAGCTTGAGGGAAAAGAAAAAAAAGGAGGCCAAGAGTTAGAAAAAAAGAGAGATGGCCGAGAGAAAGAGCGAGAGAAGGCAACAATTTGAGAGAAGAGATAAAAAGGGGTTTGAGTGAAAAAATAGAAAGTCTTGGTGAGAGGAAAGAGGCTAAGGAAAGGAACAAAGAAAGTTTCTATATAAAAGCCAAAGAGTGTTTAAATGCAGGAAAAGAGGGGTTGCCCATAATACTACTTACTTACAAAGAAGTTTTGATTAATTATGAGTTACTAACTTCTTCTTTGCCAAGTAGTATTTCTTCTCTTTTGCAGGATTTTGAAGATGTCTTTCCTGAAGATATTCCTAACGGATTGCCACCTTTACGTGGCATTGAGCATTAAATTAATTTTGTACCTAGATCACATATCCTAAATATGCCTGCTTATAGGAGTAATCCAGAAGAGACAAATGAGCTTCAAAGGCAAGTTTAGGAGTTACTTGAGAAAGGCTTTGTGAGAGAGAGCATGAGCCCTTGCTCTGTTCCCGTCCTATTGGTACCCAAAAAAGATGAAACTTGGAGAATGTGCGTGGATTGTAGAGCAATAACAAGATAACGGTAAAGTATCCCCATCCTATTTCTCGTCTTAATGACATGTTGGATTAATTACATGGATTCAGAATCTTTTCTAAAATTGATCTAAAAAGTGGCTACCATCATATTCGAATGAATCATGGAGATGAATGGAAAACTGTTTTTAAGACCAAATATGAGCTTTATGAGTGGTTAATTATGCTTTTTGGCTTGAGTAATGCACCTAGCATTTTCATGAGATTAATGAATCATATTTTTAAGGATTTTCATGAAAAATTTGATGTGGTGTACTTCAATGATATCTTGATCTTTTCTAACACTTTAGAAGAGCATGTAGAACACCTAAAATAACTTTTTGAAGTTCTTAGAAAGCAATTTTTATTCGCTAATCATAAAAAGTATACTTTTTGTGTGGATCGTGTGATTTTCTTGGGTTTTGTAGTTAGTTCTAAAGGAGTTGAGGTTGATGAAGAGAAAATCAAAGTAATAAAGGAATGACCTAAACATAAGAGTGTAACTAAAGTTAGGAGTTTTCATGGACTTGCTAGTTTTTATAGAAGGTCTGTGAGAGACTTTAGCACCATTCTCTTTTAACTGAAGTTATTAAAACGGATAAGATTTTTACATGGGGAAAAGAACAAGATGATGCTTTTAACTTGTTGAAAGAAAAGTTATGTTCTGCTCCCTTGTTACAATTACCTGATTTTTCTAAATCTTTTGAAATTGAATGTGATGCTTCCAGCAAAGTAATAAGTGTTGTTTTGATGCAAGATTCTAAACCTATTGCCTACTTTAGTGAGAAGTTGAGTGGAGCCACATTGAACTATTCCACTTATAACAAAGAGCTATATGCTTTGGTAAGAGTTTTAGCCACATGGCAATATTACTTGTGGCCAAGAGAATTTGTCATTAAAACTGACCATGAATCCTTGAAATACTTGAAGAGTCAAGGTAAGCTTTGTAGGAAACATGCTAAGTTGGTTGAATTCATTGAAACCTTTCCTTATGTTATTTCTTACAAACAAGGAAAAGAGAACGTTATTGCTGATGCAATTTCAAGCAGGTATGTCTTGGTTTCTACTCTGACTTCTAAATTGATGGGTTTTGATCAAATCAAGGGACTTTATGCTAATGATGTTGATTTTGGCAAGATTTTTACAAATTGTAAGTTGGGACCTTTTGAGAGGTCTAATCTTCAAGATGGGTTTCTTTTTAAGGAAAATAAGTTGTGTATCCCTAATTGTTCTTTACGTGATGTATTTATAAGGGAAGTACATTGTGGAGGGATTATGGGTCACTTTGGAGTCCTAAAGACACTAGATATACTTGCTGAAATTTTCTTTGGCCTGGCATGAGAAAAGATGTTGAAAGAGTGTGTGCACAATGTTTTTTTGAATGTAAACAAGCTAAATCTAAAGTGTTACCACATGGTCTTTCACGCCATTACTTGTTCCTACTTTACCTTGGATTGATATTTCTATGGATTTTGTGTTAGGTTTGCCTAGAACAAGGTATGGTAAGGATAGTATATTTGTTTTGGTAGATAGGTTCTTCAAAATGACTCGCTCTATCCCTTGTTTAAGGACTAATGATTCTTCACATGTTGCTGATCTATTTGTAAAAGAAGTTGTTAAATTGCACGATCTACCTAGAACTATTGTTAGTGATAGGGATGCTAAGTTTTTGAGCCACTTTTGGAGTGTATTTTGGGGGAAGTTAGGCACTATATTATTGTTTTTTACTTCTTGTCACCCACAAACTGATGGACAAACTGAAGTAGTTAATAGAACCTTAGGAAACATGTTGAGGGCTATTTTGAAAGGCAAATTAATTTCTTGGGAAGATCACTTACCTATGATTGAATTTTCTTACAATAGAACAATCCATTATATTGCAGGTATGTCTCCTTTTGAGGTTGTTTATGGTTTTAATCCCCTTACTCCTCTTGATTTATTATCATTACCTACTAATGATATTGCTAACCTTGATGGTAGGACAAAGGGCTGAATGATAAAAAAGATTCATGAGCAAACAAGGCTTGTAATTGAAAAGAAAGATGAGCACACTGCCTTGAGAAAGAATAAGGGTCGAAAATAAGTTGTTTTTAGTTTTGGAGATTTAGTTTGGGTTAACTTTAAAAAGGAGAGATCTCCTTCCAAAAGGAAGTCAAAGTTGCATCCTAGAGGGGATGGGGCCTATTTCAAGTCCTTGAAAGGATTGGAGACAATGCTTACAAGCTGGACCTTCCTGGTGAGTTTCAAGTAAGTGCTACATTCAATGTTGCTGACTTATTTTTGTTTGATATAAGATCGAATTGGGGGACGGATTCTTTTCAAGAAAAGGGGAATGATAGCATTAAGGACAAGGATAGAATTTTGAAAGCTCCAAGAATGCCATTTACAAGATCTCAAGCTAAAGAATTGCAGACTAGGATTGCTGGACTTCAATGGCAAATAAAGAAGCTTTTAATTGTAGAGGAAGAGCTCAAGCCCAAAGGAGATGAATTGTCCAAGTTTTAAAATTATGGCCCAAATTGAAGTCCAAGAGGAGGAAGATTGGGTCCCAAAATCAGCCCTTGAAGTCCACCAGAAGGGCACCCATAAGAGCTTAAAATGAGCTTAAAAGAGGTCCAAAAGCGGGTATTTCAAAAAGAGCCCAATTAGAATCCAAACCAATAGCCCAAACTAGCAGCTTTAAGGCCCAAATATCCCCAAAGGGATTTGGCCGCCAACCCTCTTATTATTATTAGTTTTTATTAGATTTTCTAGTATTTAGCTTAGCCTCCAAGTTAGGGTTTGCCTTTGCAGCCACTCAACCTAGTTTTAAGGAATTTTTACTCTTATAAATAGGAGTTCTTTTAATTCATTGTGAAAATTCATTTTTGATTAATAATATTATACTTTGAGAGTTGTTTTGAGCCTTTGTTACTTATGCCTTGAGATTTATCTTTCAACCTTCACTAGTTCATAGTTTAAGGTAGTAAGGTAATTTCTTTTATTATGATATCGTTGATTGGTATTATTAGAAGGCAATTAATACTAGTTATTACTTGTTGTCTCAAGTTACTCGTAAAGCGGTCAAGATCCGAATCAATTGATTTGATTTGTTCCTAAGTAAAGGCGTTTGATTTTTTAACAAATTAAAACGTTGTTGCTTGGATCTTGTCAAGGCTATAGAACTTGTGTTCTTGGAATTCTTTCCTTAAATTTTCCCATATCCTTTATTTTCTGCACTTTAATTCTAGTCGTTCAATTCCTTATTTTTATTGCTTCTGCATTTACTTCTCAAATTCTTACTCTAGTTTGGATTCCCGACCTTGTTGTTATCATGTATCACATGTATATCCATGTATACCTGTGTATGTGATACATGTGTGATACATGTTTGATACATGTGCCGCAGAAGAATTTTTTAAACTCGATTTTTACTACGAATTTTGATACTAGATCAGTCCAAATCACCTCCAATCTTCCTCAAAATCTGTATATTGACTCATCTGTATGTTTTCAATGAATTTCAATCAAATCGCTTCCATATATATATATATATATATATATATATATATATATTTTATATTTCATCACCTTGTTTGCTGTCTCATTCCTGAATATTTCTTTCTGTCTTGCATCTAATGTTGCTGATCACGCTTAAAAATATGGAAGAAGATCTTTGCGTGTGATTCTTGGAGAGAAAGAACTTATTTATTTTGATTTTCAATTTTTATATGTGCTTGACTAGTTTTGGTAAATCTATAATTAATTGCTTGAGAATGATAAGTTGAAAGTTATTTGGGATATTTATGTAAGATTCCCTTTTTACTTTTACTACTACATATAAGCAAAGATAAAAAAGTTTTGTCGTCCTTACATCTTTGTGGGTAATAAAGGAATTTTATTTATTGATAATGTGCAGGTCTACATGTGGTGGTTGCTATTGGTTTTTTCCCTTCAAATTCTCGCTTTTGCCATTATTCTCTCTCTTAAGAATTCCCACATGGGCCTTTGTTATTGGTCTATATAGGTATTATGGTAACTTATTTGTGAATTTTTTTTGCTCTTTATTAAATTATTTTTATTATTGCTTTTCCAACATATTTATCACGTTTTACTTTTCGATGGTCAAATTATATAAACTTTAACCAATATTTTTTTTTAAAAATAATTAATTATATTGATAGAAGAATTGAAGCATCCTCGATGTTACCTTTGGAAGCTTTGGACTAGTTACAAGGAGCAAAGCAAGCTTTTTAGGACAACAAGCACTACAAGTGCTGTCTGCATCAACCCCTGTTTTCAGATCTTCATCCTCAAAAGGAGCAAGATCTTCCACGACCGCACCTAAAGGAGGAAGTGATGTTGCTGAAAAGATTAAGAAATCTCTGCTCTGCTTGATCTCTCCGGATCCAAGAACTCAGCTGTGAAGGAAGATGATGATATTTCAGGCGATGGATCCTCTCCACTTACACCGCATAGCGTGAGCCTATCGAAAATCAATCTGTGTGATAATCCATGCTACTCTCCATCATCGACAACAATCATGCAAGCTATGGTGACAAACGCTTCATTCGAGGAGCAGTTGGCAAACTTGACAGAAGCAATTGCTGATTTGACCAAGTGCATGCAAAATCAAGATGTTAGAATTGATAAGCTAATGGACAGGGTGGGAATCTTGATGGAAGAAGAATCTGCCCATGCACCTGGCAAGCTCCTAGAAGTTCAAGAGAGTGGTTCTCCCCCAAGACAAATTGCATCTGTTAAGCTATCCCTGTCTCATCTGAAGGGGTGATTCCAATCGATCAACTGAAGGAGTTCATTGAAGGAACTATTAAAAATAAGTATGAAATTGCTGCCAAGTCCTCCCTTGCATATGCAAAGCCGTACACTGCATAGATCTATATGTTGAAGATGCCCGCTGGCTATCAACCTCCAAAGTTTCAATAATTTGATGGTAAAGGTAATCTAAAGCAACTTGTGGCGCACTTCGTTGAGACATGCAACAACGCTGGGACTTATGGAGATTACCTTGTCAAGCAGTTTGTCCACTCGCTAAGAGGAAATGCTTTTGGCTGGTACACAGACCTCGAGGTTGGATCTATCAATAGCTGGGATCAACTAGAGCAAGAGTTCCTCAATCGCTTTTATAGCACGACACGTACTGTGAGTATGATAGAACTTACAAATACTCATCAACGAAAGGGTGAACCAGTTTGACTTTATCAATTGTTGGAGGAATGCAAGCCTCAACTGCAAAGACATGCTTAGTGAAGCTTTAGGCATAGAGATGTGCATCCAACGCATGCACTGGGGACTATGCTACATCTTGCAAGGTATTAAGCCTAACACATTTGAAGAACTTGTAACTCGTGCCCATGACATAGAGTTGAGCATGGCCTCAGCAGGAAATGAAAGGTTTCCCATCTATGAGCCTTGTAAAGGGAACAACAAGCAAGAAGTAAGGAAATGGAGCAAGTTTGTACCTAAGTCTAAAAACAAAGAAGCTATGAATGTAAACACATCACCTGTGAAGTTCCTGACGAAATTGGGCAAGAAGCAGAGTACGAAATCCACTTCTTTTCAACATAAGCCAAGTGGAAAGTTGACTCCAAAAGAAATGCAAGAGAAGAAGTACCCATTTCTAGATTCTAATGTGCCAGTCATTTTGAAAAACTCGTCAAGTTAAATCTCATTGAGCTTTCGGAGATGAAGCAACCAAATAAAGCTGGGAAAACAAATCATCCAAATTAATGCAAATACCATCGACTTGTGAGCCACCCTCTGGAGAAATGCTTTGTCTTCAAGGACAAAGTTATGGACTTGGCTCGTGAAAAGAAGATCGTGCTTGAAGATGAGAAAGCAAGTGCAAATCAAGTCTCTATCACCTTTGGCTCATTCAGCCCAGATGAATTATGTAGCTTTAGAGAAACTAAGAATGAAGAATTACTGGAGAACAACAAAGTTAAAGTTGATCAACCTGATGATGATGAGGGTTGGACGTTGGTGACTCGTCGTAGGCGCCACATAAGGAGCCCACGTAAAGAATATCGAACAACCAACAAGGAAAATGATGGTAAAAAGACCAAGGAAACGGAATTCAGTTAAGCATTTAAAGAAGGCAAAAGTGGAGGACCACCACCCTCAAAAGCCATGACATCTAGTGATCTTTGAGGAGTTCTTGCCAAGTTGGTTCTGCATGAAGATTTCCCGTGATGGTATTGAGGCCTCTTGCTGTAATGCTGATAAAGTGGAAGAAAAGAGTGATGACCTACCGTTGGCACCATCTTCAGAAAAGCTCATCGAGTCTATTCCTCAAGAAGTTAATGCTTGCGAGAAAAAAGTTACGTTCACAAATGAGGATATTTCTACTAGGTGACACTACTCATAGCTGCCCGTTTTACCTGGTTGGCTATATGAACAATGAAAGGGTAAATCGAATTTTGGTTGATGAAGGGTCCTCAGTGAACATCTTGCCAATTCACATTTTGAAAGAATTTGGTATTCCCATGAAAGAACTTTCGGAAAGTCGTGTCATGATTCAAGGATTCAACCAAGGGGGCAAAGAGCCATAGGTGCGATCAGGTTGGGAATCACCATTGAAGATATGCAATCAAGTGCATGGCTGCATGTGATTGATACAAGGACATCATACAACGTCTTGCGTGGAAGGCCTTGGATACATGAGAATAAAGAGGTTCCATATACCTACCATCAATGTTTAAAGTACTACGAGGGAGGAGTCGAAAAGAAGATAGTTGCTGATGATGAGCCATTCACCGAGGCTGAGTCACACTTTGCCGTTGCAAAGTTCTACTTGAAGAACTGCATTGTGAAGGAGCTAAAAGTTGATGATGTCATGAAAAGAAAGAATGACGAGCCCAATCCTAAAAGAGCTAAGGTAACTGCTGGTAGAGCCAAAGCTGTTACTAAGGAGGTGCAATCTAACTCGAATAAATCTTATAGAGGGGATATTGCGTCTTATGGCAAGAAAGTAACTCCTGCGCTCTAATATGTCCTTAAAAGGAAGAAATATGAAGGTGAATAATCTAATCTCCAAACTAACATGCTAATGGAGTTAACGCTTCCGGTAAAACGAATTGAGGCAGTAAAGTTGTCCTCAAAGCCACTTGCTGGGTTTGTGGCCCAAAATCGTTTACAGAATGTGGCACTCCCTACAAAGAGAACAGATGAAGGTTTTGATCCTAACGCTTACAGGCTATTTGCAATAGCTGAATACAATCCCAATAAGCCGTCAAAGTTAGGAAAGCTCCCATAAGAAGCTGCGACGAGGCAACCATGTGAAGGTTTGGGATACAGGCAACCGTCACTAGTGCGCATCTCCATAAAAAGGGTGAGCAGCAATTATATCACTGTAGAAGATGAATCTGCCGCTTCTAACAAGCCTTCTGTCTTTGATCGACTTGGAAAATCAACTGTGAGGACTTCTGTGTTTGAGAGATTGGATCCATTAAAGAAAGAGAATAAGTTCTAGAGAAATTATCAAAATACAAGAACACCCGCTTCGCCCAAAATTCAGAAGATCTCTAAGGATTTCCAAAGTCTGGTTCCTTCTAGAATGAGGCGACAAACAAAAGTCATGGTTTCGTGTGATGAGGTACTAAAAGTGAAGCCATACACCGTGGTCTACACTAAAGAACATGATGAAGACGAATAAAGTGTGGGTTCTTCGTATCATGTTACTACACAAGGCGAGCACAGTGTTTCATCTTTAATGGAGGATGACGAGAAATTGGAGGATGTTTCACCGTATTATCACATATCCTTCAATGATGGGGACCCTCAAGAAGATGAAGATGCAAAAGATGCTTCCCTAAAACTTGAAGAAGAGGTGAAGGCAATGAGTGATGCCTTAAAAAAAGTTAACCTTGGCACAGATGAAGAACCAAGGCTCACATACCTAAGTACTTTACTAGCAATCGATGAAGAAAGCACTTATATCGTGTTACTCAAGGAGTTCAAGGATGTCTTTGCTTGGAGTTACAAAGAGATGCCTGGCTTGGACCCGAAAGTAGCAGTCCATCACCTTGCAGTCAAGGATGGTTCTCTAAGAGATGCTTGGCTTGGACCCGGACTTGGTTCCCTTGATTGAAACTGAAGTTAACAAACTCATCGAAACTAGCTTTATTCCTGAAATTAAATATCCAACCTAGGTTTCAAGTTATCCCTGTAAAGAAGAAAAGTGGCCAGATTCGAGTGTGCGTTGACTTCAGGGATCTCAAAAATGCGTGTCTGAAAGATGAATTCCGGCTTCCTATTCCAGAACTGATGATCGATGCTACTACTGGGTATGAGGCTATGTCATTTATGGGAAGTTCATCGGGCTATAACCAAATTCGCATGGCGCCAAAAGATGAAGAGCTTACTGCATTCCGTACCCCCAAGGGTATTTATTACTACAAGGTAATACCTTTTGGCTTGAAGAATGTTGGTACTAGTTACTAAAGGGCTATGCAGAATAATTTTGATGATCTTCTCCACAAGAATGTCGAATGCTATATTGACGACTTGGAGGTAAAATCAAGAGAGAAGAGTGACCACTTGAAAGACTTGAGAATGGTGTTTCAGTTGCTCCGGAGGTACAAACTTAGGATGGAATCCATTTAAATGTGCCTTTGGAGTTACTTCTGGAAAGTTCCTTGGTTTCATTCTCCGACATCGAGGGATAAAAATTGATCAAGCCAAAGTGGATGCCATTTTGAAAATGTCTGAGCCTCGGGATATTCATGAATTGAAAAGTCTGCAAGGAAAGCTAGCATACCTTATAAGATTCATCTCAAACCTAGCTGGGAGGTGCTAACCATTCAGTCACATTATGAAGAAAGGCGTTCTTTTCAAATGGGACCAAGCTTGTAGCAATGCCTTTGAAAGTATCAAAACTTACTTGATGAAGCCTCCAGTTTTGGCAACCCCTATACTTGGAAAGCCATTGATATTATATATTTCAGTACAAGAAAGGTCTGTTGGAGCACTATCAGCCCAAGAAAATAGTGAAGGGAAAGAAAACTCCCTTTACTACTTGAGCAAGATAATGACACCAAATGAGCTGAATTATTCGCCAATCAAAAAGTTATGTTTGGCACTAGTCTTCTCAGTCGCATGAGTTCAAAAGATACATATTGCCCCAATAGTTGTCCAAATGAAGTATGATGGAAGTAATTCATTCAACCATCACTCGAAAATTAGATTGAAATATCATTCTTCTGTTGAATCTTGGATCTCATATGACTTAGAGGGAGCATGCCTCTATGGTAAACCAGTGTCTTCAATGGGATGATTATTGTGTTTTAGGAGGCTACCAAGAATTTGCGTTGAAGTCAGGGTGTTCACTATGTCTTCATATTCGTCAAATCTTTATGTCTGCCGGTCTTCAAGTTCTTCGGTCTTCGAATCGAAATATTTAAGCCCTCCAAGTCTTCAAGTCTGTCAGTCTTCAAGTTGAAGTCCTCAAACTCGCCGGTCTTCAAATTGAAATATTTACGCCCTCCAAGTCTTCAGGTTGAAGCGTCAAAGTTCGTCGAATCTTCAAGTCCATCAAATCTTCAAGTTTGACGGTCCTCAAGTTGAAGTCTGCAAAGTCCGTCAAGTGTTCAAGTTGATGTCATCAAGCCGACCAAGTCTTCGAGTTGAAACTTTCTAATTTTTCAATCTTAAGGTGGACATGTTAGTCCCTTTGCACCTTAAGTTGGTCTCTTCGTGGGTTTGTCTTTAAAAGGAACTATAATTTTCTAATCTTAAGGTGGACGTTTAAGTCCCTTTGCACCTTAAGTTGGCCTCTTTATGGATTTACCCTTCTATATGCTGCTATGGATTTGTCCTCCATATGATGTTAAGGATTTGTCACCTATTTGTTGCCATGGACTTCGATATGCCGTATGAACCTTTGCGTCCTGAAATTGCCTTCGATATTCGGGTCGTGATGAGTATCCATCCCTTCACACCTTGAGAGTAATCTCTCTGGTACCCGGGCTACCTTGAGAGTAATCTCTCCGATATTCAGGCCGTGATGAGAGTAATCTCTCTGATATTCGGACCACCTTGAGAGTAATCTCTCGATATTCGGGCTATCTTGAGAGCAATCTCTTTGATCGTCGGCTCATCTTGAGAGTAATCTCTCCGATAGTCAGGTCGTCTTGAGAGTAATTTCTCCGATAGTCGGGCCACATTGAGAGTAATCTCTCCTATAGTCGGGTCACCTTGAGAGTAATCTCTCCGATAGTATGGTCACCTTGAGAGTAATCTCTCCGATAGTCGGGTCACTTTGAGAGTAATTTCTCCGATATTCGAGCCACCTTGAGAGTAATCTCTTCGATATTTGGGCGGGACCCATCCCCTTACACCCTAAGACTGTCCTCTTCATGCATGAATCATCTCGTTATCCAAAAACATATCCTTCTCGTTTGACCTAAAAAAAATTACAAAGAAAGAAAATCACAAGAAAAGAAAAAATTACCTTCGCGTTAATTCTTGCAAGTTGTCAAAATTAGATTCAAAATAGTTTGCAAACGCTGAAATTAGTGTTTACGAGAGAAGAGCATGTAGCCTTATATTGATGATTAAAAGCGGCTATTGAGAAATAATTTTCGAGGTGGTACATAGCTACAATTGGTTTCCTACAAGGATTTGACTTGTTGAGGCGGTCGCAGTAATCCGATCTAAGCTAGGAGTTTCGCTGGCAGAAAGAGTATTCAAAGCGTGAGAATCCATAGTAAATCATGGGAAAAAGTTCCAATATAGCTACGTTTGAGTCTGAAGCGCTGTAAAATAAATTGCCAAACTGAATGACGTGGATACAAGAATAAAACATGTGAATGTAACTTATCCTAGCCTAATCATTACTGTTGGATCCTTTTCTAATTAAGGAAAGATGAAAACCTTGGCAATGTTAAATTCAAGTTCCAAGAATCCAATGCCAACGTACGTAGGATTCTTTTCTAATGAAATCCTTGATAATGTTGGATTTAAGTTCCAAGAATGCTATGCCTATGCAGCTTAGTATTATTTCTATACAAATTTGAATTGACAAGGAATAAATTGCGGGACAATTTTTATTTGATCTAGACTCCAAATTCGTTGCTCAACTAATACTTCAAGCCTAGTCTTTTAAAATCGATCCATTTATATTTTGACAAATCTTGAAATATTGAGTATTTATAGGTATATAAATTTTCTTGAAATTAAATTTGTAAAATAATTGAGATTATATTTTAAATTCATGATATATTTATTTTAATAAATTTATTGGGCAAATATAATTGGATTAATTGTAAGTCCAATACATATGGATTAAATAAATAAGTCCAAATTTACTGGGCTAGCCCATTTAATTG
The DNA here is from genome assembly GCA_002018475.1 of Nicotiana obtusifolia. Classification (NCBI taxonomy): domain Eukaryota; kingdom Viridiplantae; phylum Streptophyta; class Magnoliopsida; order Solanales; family Solanaceae; genus Nicotiana; species Nicotiana obtusifolia. Next base: position 207,284 of record MCJB01048685.1, on the reverse strand, counting down.
GGCTAAAGTGATGAGCCCACTTCATTTAGCCCAAAATGTCATTTTTCTAGAGGCCCAATTTGGTGCCACGTGTCAAATGACGTGGCACGTCAAGTTAAATGAAAGAGCCAATAGGATCGTGCCATGTGTCAAAATGACAAGGCATGGCAAGCCAAATTAAAAGGCCAATAAATTTGTGCCACATGTGCAAGTGACATGTTTTGGCCAATCAAATGTGGCCTTGTCACATATCAAATTGATTTGTCAGAAAGAGTTTGTTCTTATCATAACTCCTCCCTTCCACAACTATAAATAAGGGTCTTCATAACCCAAGAAAGACACCAGAAGTTATAATAAGAAGCAAGAGAGAGCTCGTGGATCAAACATCACAAATTTCTCTACAACTTTCAAGGTTCAAGCAATCAAGTTCAAGTTGACTAAATCAAATTCAAGCTCAAGAACGCAGAACAAATCAAGTTCAATCTCAAGAACGATGAACAAATGAAGCTCAAGCTCAAGAACGAAGAACAAATCAAGATTCAAGGAGTACGAGTTCAAATCAAAGTTCATGCTAGTTGAATCCAAGATCAATGTCTATGGCAACAAATATAGATTCAAGATCAAACTCAAGGACCCTTGAATTTATTTACTATTGGAAAGAAGAATCAGAGGATTCATGGAGATTGTACACTCAAATCATTTGAAATCAAATACTATAATTATTGCAATATTTTTTTAATCTCGATTATTTCTCGACGCAAATTTATTGTTTAGATGTTCTTCTAGTGCCAATTAGTTCGCAACAAATTTTCATGATATGAAAAGTAAACTGCAATCACAAAATAAGAGAACAGTATTTTTACTATTCATTTGTGAGTAAAATTCTATTTCTCCCTTGATTCTTCTCTCCTGATTATCTCCGTGATTCGAGGGCTGAAGTAGCGCATTTCTCGAAGGTAGAATGGGCAAATCTCCTGGGGTTGTATTTGATCTCCAGCTTCTTGAACTATTTGATTGTCAAGAAGTATTCGACCATATTTTGATCTCTTTGTGAATATCCCAAGAGCTTATGGAAATTTTGAGACGCCTCTTCAAGGGAATATGTATTCCTTTATATAGGTGTGAGTTAGGTTTATGGTAGAGTAACCTCCAAACAACCCTAATAAACTCCTAGGATTTCAAGAGTCCTATAGTATCTTTAATTTAGGTTTTAGCTTTGATCCGTTAAAATTTTGATGTCTACAAATGCCCCCTACTTCAAGGTTTGTCGGGGTGTAGGCTTGCCGAAACTTGAAGACGAGACTTGAAGTAATCGACCATCGCAACAAATGATTTTGAAACTAGGAATTTTCAATTTACAGGAGGACGAGATGGAGGACAGAACTAGCCCCTCTAGGGCGTGCCAATTTGTTCGCAACAAATTTTCGTGATATGAAAAATAAACTGCAATCACAAAATAAGAGAAAAATATTTTTTTCTAATCAATTATGCATACAATTCTGTTTCTCCCTTGATTCTTCTCTCCTGATTATCTTCGTAATTCGAGGGCTGAAGTAGCGTATTTCTCGAAGGTAGAATGGGCAAACCTCCTGGCGATGTGTTTGATTTCCAGCTTCTTGAACTATTTGATTGTCAAGAAGTATTCGTCATATTATGATCTCTTTCTGAATATCCCAAGAGCTTATGGGAATTTTCAGACGCCTCTTCGAGGGAATATGTATTCCTTTATTTAGGTGTGAGTTAGGTTTAGGGTAGAGTAATCTCCAAGTAACCCTAATAGACTCCTAGGATTTCAAGAGTCCTATAGTATCTTTAATTTAGGATTTAGCTTGATTCGTTATAATTTTGATGCTACAAATGCCTCTACTTCAAGGTTTGTCGGGATGTAGGCTTGCCGAAACTTGAAGACGAGTCTTGAAGTACTCGACCATCGTAACAAATGATTCTGAAACTTGGAGTTTTCGATTTACAGGAGGAAGAGATGGAAGAGCTGGTCCCTCTAGGCCTTCCAATTTGTTCGCAAAGAATTTTCGAGATATAACTGCAATCACAAAATAGGAGAAAAATATTTATACAATTCAATTGTAAGCACAATTCTGTTTCTCCCTTGATTCTTCTCTCCTGATTATCTCCGTGATTCGAGGGCTGAAGCAGCATATTTCTCGAATGTAGGATGGACAGACCTCCTTGGGATGTAATTGATCTCCAGCTTCTTGAACTATTTGGTTGTCAAAAAGTATTCGACCATATTTTTATCTCTTTGTAAATATCCCAAGAGTTTATGGGAATTTTGAGACGCCTATTCAAGGGAATATGTGTTCATTTATATAGGTGTGAGTTAGGTTTAGGGTAGTGTAAGTTCCAAGCAACCCTAATAGACTCCTAGGATTTCATGAGTCCTATATTATCTTTAATTTTGGATTTAGCTTGATTCGTTAAAATTTTGATTTCTACCAATGCCTCATACTTCAAGGTTTGTCTGGGTGAGGCTTGCCGAAAGTTGAAGACGATACTTGAAGTACTCGATCATCGCAACAAATGATTTTGAAACTTGGAGTTTTTGATTTACAATAGGAAGAGATGGAGGGCAAAACTGGTCCCACTGGGCGTGCCAATTTTTTCGCAATAAATTTTCGTGATATGAAAAATAAACTGCAATCACAAAATAAGAGAAAAATATTTTTACTAATCAATTGTGAGTACAATTCTGTTTCTCCCTTGATTCTTTTCTCCTGATTATCTCCGCGATTCGAGGGCTGAAGCAGCGTATTTCTCGAATGTAGGATGGGCAGACCTCCTGGGGATGTATTTGATCTCCAACTTCTTGAACTATTTGATTGTCAAGAAGTATTCGGCCATATTTTGATCTCTTTTTGAATATCCTAAGAGTTTATGAAAATTTTGAGACGTCTCTTCAAGGGAATATGTATTCCTTTATATAGGTGTGAGTTAAATTTAGGGTAAAGTAACCTCCAAGCAACCCTAATAGACTCTTAGGATTTCAAGAATTCTGTAGTATCTTTAATTTAGAATTTAGCTTGATCCGTTAAAATTTGGATATCTACAGTATTTTTTATATAATTTTCGAATATCTAAATTCTAATTTTAAGATACTAAATTAGTCAAACTTAATTTAACTTCAAAGTTTAGTCAAATTACCTTTCGAAATATGAAATATGACAATTACTTTGGGAGGGAGGGGGTATATTTATTTGTCCTTATACGTTCTGGTAAAAATTAGGCAATTTTGGAGCCAAAATTTCTTTTGTAACTGGAGCATTTATTAGGTCTTACTATATCTTTTATCGTTAAACCTCCAATATTTTTGCTTCTTTAATGAGCTCATATATGCTTATAAAAATTTGTCCGAATGTTATTTTCAGGTATAGTTTTAAAATATTTTACTTTGTTAATTTACTTTAATTATTTTTATTAAAATTCTTGTAAGGTCATTAGGTTAATTCGTGTATAAAATTTGGAGTTATTGAAGATTTTGGTGTGTTAGATGATTCTACAAGATGAAAACATGAGTTTTTCCAATACGAGTAAAAATAAAATACATTATTAAAATCTTAAATGAGTTCAAGATAAGCACAAAATGAGTTTGAAGCAGGGAGAAGCTGAAGTGCCGTCTACTCAAATTCGGTAACTTTAGTTTAAACTTTGTATTTATCTTAAAAATCATTGAGTATGTACAGAACCAAATAACTTAAAAGATTAAAATTCAGAATGTAACCTATAAAGTTTAAATCCTTACTTTGCATTTAATTTAAAATAAATAATTTCGTCAACAATAAAACTAAAATGTTAAAGAAGTGAAATGAAGTTTTGCTTTTATATATTGGTAATATATTTATTTTAAATTTTAATTATTATATGAGTTGTTTTATGTGTTTTAAAAATATTTATCTCTTCTACCACTAATGTTTTGATGCACCTTACTTCATGTTCTTTTTAGAGATTGTCAAAATCTACCTTTTTACAGTTTTATGAAAAAAACCAATTATTGGTAAAAATATTTAAAATTATTGAAGTTCTTTTATATAATAGTTATTCTTTACGAAAAACATATCACGATTATGAGAAAATTTTGTCTTTGCATGAACAAGTCATAACTTTTTTTCTTCTTTTCACGGTTATAAGAAAGTTATTTACGCATTGATACTTTACGAGCGACTTCTTACCCATTACACTTGTTTGAAGTGGAACCAATATCATGCTAAAAGCTTACATAACAAAATAAATAAGTAAGAAGAAAAATACGCACGTAAAAGTCCAAATTAAAGCCCATAAACCAAAAAAGGAAAATAATAAACAAGTTTCTTCCCCCACCCAGTTCTCCATCTTCGTACCAGTGCCTTTCCTATCTTCTCAAGCACTGTCACATCCCCACCCACCTGAAAAATCAAGAAACACTTTTCCATATGCTATTTTCTTATTTTTCTTACTCACTGGATATTCAAGAAATCTATTATTTTATTCACCACTCAAGAGGAGGGCTGTCAAGCATATGAGATTGCAACAATTGAACAGAGGGATTAACAACACGATGTCACAATGAGTTTCTTGTTGAAAGATTTATAATCTTTTTGGTTTTTTCAATAATATTGGACAAATCTAAATTTTTTAGTTAAACAATTCTGAATTCTCTTCAAAAGATTTCCCCAACAACACAAAAAATATCTACATTAGTAGGTCTTCTGAAACCTTTCCGGTAGTTGTGATTTTTTGAAGTTTTGGTAGTGATAGTTGATTTGGTGATGATTGATGAAAACTGTAGAGGGATGGTGATGGTGGAGTATATTTGTCGGAAAGTGGTGAATTCAATGATGTTGTGATGGTAGTGCAATATTTCGTGTTAGGCTATGATTCTGGTGATGGAAGACTTGAATTTGTTGGTGAGGTTTGACGGCTTTGGTAGTGGTAGTATGACGAGGTGGTGGGTTATGAAGGAAAAGAAATTTAATCACACTGTAAAAAAATATTATTGAGATCTGACGCAGTGTTGATGTGGCAGCGAGTGTAATACACCTTCCATCATGTGACTGGTTATATGTATTTTAGGATGGTATTACTTCCACTTTAAACAAATTTAGAGAGGTAAGAGGTCGCCCATAAAGTAGTGTAACTAACTTGTCCGTGCAAAGTTTAGTGGTAACTTACGTCTTTTCACGTGCAACAAGAAGAAAATTGTCACACCCAAAATTCCTATTTAGGAATCGTGATAACACCTAGTCTTCTAATTAGGTAAGTTGGTCACTCAACATTATATCAAATAATAAAGATATGAATTTACGTAAATAGAGTTTAACATAAATGTGGAAATAAGAGTATTACAGGCCAAAGTGGCAAATACTCAACATAATATCCCAGAATTAGGTGGTACAGAGTCACAAGCTCTAACTTAATGCACGGGATCAATCTCAAAATACATAACTATGTGAAATACATAAACAGTAGAAATAAAACAAGAGGATGACTCCGAGGCCTGCGGTCGGATCATGATGGGATACCTTAAAGTCTCCGGTGTGTGTAATGCCTCACTACCGATCAGTCCGGTCCAAAGTATTTAGATCTGCACAAAATATGCAGAAGTGTAGCATCACTACACGACAGTCAGTACCTAGTAAGTATCAAGACTAACCTCGGTGGAGTAGTAACGAGGTTCAAGTCGTGTGATACTCACTAGACAAATAACATGTGCAATGAATATATCGAAGAAAACTGATAATTGAAAACAAGAATCGCAACCCCTTTGGAACATGTAATAACATCTCAACGTAATAAAACCCATTATCATGAAACATCAAATAGAGGTAGAACATGTGATGAAATGTCAATTACAGTCATAAACTCAGGTAAGTGCCAAATATAAGCTTTTAGAAACAATTATGAAATAGAGTAACATACCCGTCTCAACACAATCACAACAATAATGAGAACAACCCAAAATATCGCGAAACATCATCAAAATCCACCCTTATTACGATGCATGATATGCCACCCTTATTTCGTCATATGTGCATATAACCACTCTTATCACACCATGTGGGTATCCCGAGATAACGTTGCCCTTATTTCGCCCCATGCTCACAACCATAAATAAGGAAATCGCACGGCAAAACTTCATGTTGACACTCTCAATCAATCTGCTAAACTTATCCACAAGTGCCACGGTACCACAAAACAATAATTCCAAGTACCATAATATCAGAACAATAGTACCAAAGTATCATCAAAGTATAAGTTCACAAGTTTCAACAACCGTGCACGAGGACATAACAGATAATCATAGAAGCGGAGGGATGTTCAATAGATAAAGCATGTCTATGGCTAAGTGAATGAAATGAGCATGATCAAATAGTCATAAAGTGATTTCACAAGTTTCAAATAAAGCTCATTATCACATTAAGGCATATTAATAGCCTATGATTTATTCTAGTTAAAACCACACATAATGCCTGTATACACGATCGTCACATCATGTATACGCTACTTAACAAACCATATGAATCAACAATTGGGGTTACTACCTAAGGGGTATTTCTCCCACACAAGGTTAGGCAAGATACTTACCTCAAACAAGCTATATCAATCCACTAATAAGTCCTTCCTGTGCAAATCAATCTCCGGTGTCACGTCCCCACCTTGGGGAGCGCGACTGGTGCAACCAAGATGCCCCAGTTAAGCAAGCCTGAGAGATGCCTTCTACCCAACCTTGCCCATTAATGATATAAAAATCAGTACAAGTGATAGACATGAAAAGGGTCAAGTGTTTTGCATTCTTTTCCCATTTACTCAAAAGAGATTCATTTAAGATTTCCAAAATATTACAAGTTTATAGATATAAAGACAAAACATGTTTGCAAAATACCAACATTTCTAGTTCAATTCTCAACATCGAACAACACCCACAACCTGTCTACGAAGCCTCTAAGTACAACTAAATAGTAATATGGAAGTGCCGGCGAAAAGGCCCCGACTATACCTCAAAACACAAAGTACAACATTAAGTGACATCGGGCCCGGAGTAGAGTAGTGCTCATCAAAACCTACTGAATAGAAAGTGACTGCTAACAAGGACCAAAGCTGCCACTGATGAACCACCTGCATCCATTAAAGATACAGTACCCCCGACAAAAGGGACGTTAGTACATGTGGAATAATACTAGTATGTAAAGCTAAATGTTATCTTTCGAAATCGAACGCCAATAATAGAAGGGGAAACACCATGGAAGTAATAAGTAACAATCAATGATATTCAAATGCCAAGTTAAAATATAACAATTTTTAAAATACAAAAATAAAATATATTTTTGGTTGGGAGATCATTAGCATCGATATACCATCGTGTTTTTAGCACGGAGTCCGATCACGCCCGATCGGCTAGGCCATCTCCCCATGGACAATGTGGTTTGACATGTGATAAAAAAAAGAGGTGTTACCAAGAGTAGTACTACCATGTGCGCAACATAGCGTCCGATCTCCATCCGATCGGCTAGGCCGCCTTCTCACATATGCCGTGTGGGTTGACTTTCTAATTCAAAGCAAATATAAATCTCATCCCAAATAAAGGGAAATAATCACAATCCACACACAATCCACCCCTACCCGGCACGTGTAGCTTTGGGTGTGGGCCTTATGACCCACTCTTCCTAAGTTTGCTAATGATACACCCAAAAGATATTTTTTTTCACACAAAGGTAACATGAAAATAAATTTATTAACCTCATCATATTTCAATGTATAAATCTTCGTTAGTATTTTCAACCACTCACAACAACAATATTTCCTTTGCTCTTTTGGCTATTCACAAGATTCTTGTTTACCCTTGGCTTCGGATAACAATTGAATTTGTACGTGGTTTTAAAGACACGTGAATTAGTTTGATACAAATAAAGAATAATATAATGGAGATTAAAGTCAGTAAATAAATGGAGAAGAAATGCGAACCACAAGCCTTGAATAGTCTTGGCCTTGACTGATTTCTCCAAGATGAACAACAAATATAAATGAAACCAAACCAATAAAGTAATAGTAAAAACAGACTTCTTTTCTATGTATTGATGATTGTTTCATGAGATGTCCTAGAATAATTACATAGCCCCTTCATATAGCATGGGGATAATATTTTATACAAGGCAAGAATCTGTTTACAAGGTAAAATATCTCTTGATGTGCTGATTTAACGGTCTTATTGATTGGTGCCTTGATTCCCGCCTAGATGCTTACTTATCACGGGATTTATGGTTCTTTCGTTATTTAAATTTGATAACTTACCCTAGGGCATTTCCCGAAATCGAGCTCAATAGGTTCATCTCGCGTACCATGGCTTCAAGTTCTAATTCGATGTTGTTCGATCTCGACCTTCGATCTTTGATACCTCGATATTCCTGCTTCGATGTTATTCGGTCTCGCTCTTCGATCTTTGATATCTTGACCTCGGTTTACCGAACAGTAATTACGATCAATACCAACCATATAAACTAAAGCCCAATTTGTCCCCATGTAGGCGGTCCGAGTTCGATCCCATACAGAGAGTCCCCTTGTTTTTTGGAGAGTAATGACGCAAAACGATATGAGCCGCAACTTTTTGGTTAGGTTAAATGGCGACATACTTATGACGCGTGTGGCATGGAAGTCGGAGCGTCCCATCAAAAGAAATGAATCATCATATTGATAAATGTTGGTGGAACTGTGACGTACGTGGTACATGTCGAAAACGTCTTATCAGAGAAAAACTTGGGACAAACCTCTGCAACATCAGTACATGCTAATTAGTGCTTCGTCGCTTTGGGACTCGAATCGCCGCTTTTGAGGGGCTATAAATACCCTTCTCTGTCTTCACTTTCAGGAGTTTAAGCTATCTGAACATTTGAATCATTATGTTCTTCAAATTCTCTAAGATTGCAAGCGATCTCCCTTCTGTTTTTATCTTACTCCTGCATCTTTTAACTTCTTTATCTTCTAATTAATAATGGCGAAAACCTCTAAATCCGTTCCTCAAAGGCAGACCCCTTCTTCTTCTTAACCTACTGAAGATCCTCAACCTGTTGATGTTGAGGAAACCATGGTTGAACCTACTTTGAAGGTGTTCGTACAGACTGGATGTTACTTAAAGTAGATAAGACCTCTTCAATACCGGGCCGGTGTGAATCGGTCACTAGGTATATTTGTTCGATTACGGACAAAATCCTTGACAAGGTTAAAGAAGATTGTAATTGGATCGGCAAGTGTGTGGTCATTCCTGCACCGGAAGAGGCGATCACTACCCACGTGGAGGGTTATTTGAGTGTTTACACTTATCCCTTCACGTTGGGCCCTTTGGACCCTGTTATTGTTGCCTTTTGCAAAAGGTACGAAGTAACATTGGGTCAGATCCACCCTTCTTTTTGGAAAATAGTCATTCTCTTTCACTTTTTTGTAAGCAAGATCGACGGGCACTCTTTCACCGTTGATCACCTTCTGCGGTTATACAGTCCCCAACTCTTCCGAGGGGGATTAATCAAACTTACTTGCCGGGAAAGCAAAGCCCCCTTCTCGAGCATCGATGAGGATAGGGACCGAGGCTGGATGAGCCGATTTGTTCGCGTGAAAACATCGGACCTGATTCCGGCTGAAGACATGCCGTTCCCCGAGAAGTGGAACATGAACTGTAAGTGTTATCCCATACCTCAACTTGTTCAATGTTTTTTCCTTCGTTATTTTACTAACCAGTTCCATATGAGTAGCCGTATCCTGTATGCCGGCCGCGATTCCTCATCTGAAGGAATGGGTCGAAAGAGTAATGTCCCAAAGACCCTATGCGGAACGTGCCTGGCGCGAGCTCTCGAAGGGCTGATGGGATGCCCGACACCATGGTGAGACAGGTTAAATTCGAACTCAGCGTCTCATGTTATTGATTTCTAACTTGCTTTGTTCTTCATTTGTAGGTTTATCAAAGGATGTTGAATTGAGGCCAGTGTCCCCCGGTAATAAGGTTCCCTACGAGCCCCCTGTTTCAGAGCAGGAGAAAGAGAAAAAGAGGAAAGAAGCCCCCAGTTCTTCTGAGCCCGGGAGAAGGAGGCCGAAGAAAAGGATAGCTCGTAAGCCCAAGAGCAGCATTGATGACCGGATACTGTCCTCGGACTCACTTAATTCATTGACACTTATTATTCTTTTGGGGTTTAGTGTTTAATGACAATGAAAGATTTTTAATGTAAATTACTTATCATATATAACCATCCATTAGTATAAGATCTCATGGTATTTGAGTATTGACAGCTTGTTATATTTTTCTCCAATCATTTACTTATGTGTTTCATGCATGATTGAATATTTAGAACATGTATCTAATGACTTTTTTTTTCTTTTTTGAACATGTACATTTGTTTGGGCTTGTTTAGTTCTTAAGGAACTCAGGCCCAAGTCCAGCATTATTGTCTCTGTGGAAATTCGAGTCAATTGTCGCTGTCTCTATTACTGTTGGGCCTGCATCTTTGAGGCCCAAACACCAGATTGCAATCCTCTCCCTTTAAACTCTTTTATTATTCACTGCTTCGTTGCTTTAGTTTTACTGCCTTGTCGCATTTTCACTGCGTTCTTTTTGTTATTTTATTTCACATGTATACAACAATTATATATTGGATTGAATGCTTTACTTTATATCTTATGTCATATAAAACTTAGGAAAGCCTTAAATAACATAGGATTAAAAGAAGTATTAGTTAGTAACCAATCCCACATCCGCTAATTATAAGTTATTCTACTATATTTTCGCTAACTTTTTTCTTAAAGGATTTTGAAGCCCCAAAGCTTAGTAAGAGACAACAACTCCTCTTTCAAAAAGGAAAAATCAGATTTGAAATGCATGTTTTATCTTCAATAGGGTAGTCAAATCATTTCGAAAATATAAAGTGTTGTCGCCCAAAAAAATAAAGATTTTCAAATGGTTTTCTTCAAGTCTAAAAGCCAAGGTATATCTTAGGCTTACTTTCATAGCACCTTTATCTCATTAGAATAATATAAATCTCCATGCTTCTTAAAAGGAAAAACGTTTTCTAACGTAACTCTTTTTTTCACATGTTTTCATACAAACATCATATATACCTTTAAGTTCTTTTAAGCATATATGCACTAACATCTTTTTTTCTAAGACTCTCTTTAAACCCATTCTTTCTTAAAAGAACTACACTCTTCCCTCATAAGAATTATGCCCTAATATATAGTAAGCGGTACTCTTTTAAAACTAGATAAGGCATAGTACAAATAATTAATTCTAAATCTAGTCTAAGTCCTATGGAGCTACCTCAGGTAGATTTTAAGGAGTGCCTAATACCTTCCCCTTAAAAGAACAAGAACTCTTACCCATAATATCGCCGGTTAGCAGACTAATAAAGAATATGACTTAGTAATTAAATAGGTACACTAGTATACCTTTAAATATTAGGTGGCGACTCTCTTTCATCAACAACAGAGAAACCACAAGTTGAATCTTGTTTTGACTAATGCAAAATAGGGTGCAACAGTTAGTAAACGAAAGCTTCTTGCTGAGAAGTTGAAGGTAAGGGGTTCTAAGAAAGTGCAGAGAAGGAGAAAGACCTATAAAAGTTGTGAAAGTGAAGACGTAAAAATGATGAATAGCAGAGAAGTTATAAACGGTAAAAATCATGGTCATGATTACCTAGAAAACCAGCGAAAATATTTGCTGAATCACGGGGCAATACGTGTTCGAGGTATTAAATGCAAGAAGACGTGCGTCCTTTCATGTTCAGAGACTGTTTAGGAACTTTCCGGCCAAGAATGTAATCTTCATATACTTTTAGGTAACACTGAGCTGCGTCACCGAAAGTAGGGAGATTAACTGTATAGGGTAAGATTGATTTGTAACAGGTGGTCGAATGGTAAAGTGACATGTGGAATAGAAGATAGGCAAAAGATGAGTCGGGAAACCACTAATACCGGATGCAACATGTGTGACTGGTAGGCAGATTTCGAAGGGAACATAGTTGGCGATAGAAGTTCAAATGTTCGACATCGGATATCATTCAATGAGAAGCCATTACAAGAAATATTTGCTAAAATTCAATGAGCGGCCACTATAAAGAATATTTTCATTCATAGCATGCCGTTATATATTCATTAATGAAACTTTTATTCTTATTTAAGAGGAGCTTGACCCTAGGATCTTGTTTTCTTAGGCAGAGCTATAAATAGCGGTGTTAACAACCATTGTAAGCACACAGAAAACATTCTGCACACAAAAGCTATAATTTACCATTTTGCTCTCAATCTAATAACTTTATCATCGTTTTATCATTATTTTGATTTATGCTCTCGTAAAAACCAAGTTCGTAATCAGGCTTGTTATCTCAGTCGTTAAATCTTATTTTTAGTTTCATTTCTTTATTATTTTTGGATCAAATCGATTCGCATATCTATAAACCACGTTACAAATTTAATTAACTGTTTTACGGGTAAAGTCTTAGTTCTCAATCGAGAAGTTTAGTTGATATACAGTTGGTGATATAAGTGTAAGTATTTGCTTTCTCTACTATTCGGTTGAGCAAATTTGTTTACATTAATTTCTTAAAATGTTGACTGTATCTGCCATTATGACCACGATGTCTAAAGTATAGCATATGGAAGCACGTACAAATAATTTTTAACTCATAAAAAAGAGATTACAAAAGGATGTACAAGTAGCAAATTGCTATAGAAATGGACTAATATATATAATTCTATACTTTAACGAATATATTGCTATACATTTTTATGCAGTAAAAAGAAGGCAAGGTACTTTATGTATTCAGTCGCTAGCAAGCAATAAGCATACGTGATTGTGTGCAGCTTTGAAATGAACAAAAAGCCATATTGGCAATCTCAAAGTAAAGCTTCTCTAAACTTCGGCTTTACTTTTGTCATATCATGTGAACTTTAAAATAATTTAAGAACCAGATTTTGTTCTATTCTCTGGCTTCGCATGGCTTTTTCGATCTTACTCCATGTGTTGTGAACATAGCAACTGATCATTAGGGCGTAGGGGCTTGGAAGGAGAATCTGACGGGGGAGGACATGTATATGACTACTGAGATCTTTTTATGGGTGAATTATATAATTATATATTCTTTGAATCACTTGTTAGGACACAATCATTCGTTTTGTGTATTTGAGTTCTGTTACCCTATTTGATATCTTTTGTATGTGTGTTTGTGATTTCATGACGTGAGGGGTGGTTGGTTTGGCTTCGAGAAGGTTTGAGTGTGAATTGAGAAACTTAGTCTCATTTTGGAAGCTTAAGTTGTAAGAGTTGACCTAGGTTTGACTTTATTATAAACGACCTCGAACCGGTATTTTGATGATTTCAATATGTTCGCATGGTGATTTTGGGCTTCAGGATATGTTCGGAATGAATTTGGAGGATCCTAGAATGTTTTGACTCTATTTATCAAACGTTAGCTATTTGTAGGATTGGAGAGTTTATAGGTTTGACCGGCGGTAGACTTTTATGATATGGGAGTTCAATTATTGTTCCTAAACATGGTATAGGTTCTTTATGTCATCTTAAATCTATGTGCAAAGTTTGATTGAAATCCGGATTGATAGGCTTGAATTGGATGCTTGGTTGCAAGTTGGAAGTTCTTGATATTAAGAGAGTGATTTTGATCATCTATTATTGGTTTGATGTCATTCGTGGTGTTTCAGTCCTTGGACAAGTTTGGTTAAGGTACTGGGACTTGTTGGAATGATTGGACGGGGTCCCGGGGGCTAAGGTGTTATTCGGGTTGGTTTCAGACCATTTTTCCTTATTTTTTGACTGTTGTTTTTCTTGTGCAGGGTGCTTCTTCGCGATCGCGGACTGTGGCTCCCAATCGTGGAGTTAGAGAGGCTAGCAGGAAGATTTTACTCTTTGAGTTTGTGTGAGTAAGCCTCTTTTGAAGAGGGTTGAGGTACAGTGCTTCGTGTTTGCATGCGAGGGTCGCGATCGCGGAAGCTTGAGGTCTGGCAGGTGGATTTCCTTCACGTTCGTGGAGATGATCCCAAGTTCGCGTATGCTTACCAGGGAAGTGCACTGCATTTGCGCTTGGGTCTCCGTGTTCACGTAGAGGAGCAGCAACTGGGCATATTTTGGCCTTCGCAATAGTGATAGTGGTCCCGCAATCGCGAAGCGTAAACCTGGACGGAGTATTTAAATTTTTCGGGACTTTAACCCACTTTATCATATTTTGAATCCTAGACTTCTATGGATTTCTACGCCTAAAAGCTTGGATTTAAAAGTGAGATATTCGGATTTTTGGCAAAACTTTTCGAAAGTGAATAATGGAGATTTGCACCCCGATTTGGAGTCGATTTTGAATGAAACTTTTATATTGGACTCGTATTTGAATGGGTATTCAAGATTTGTGAGTTTTGTTGGATTTCGGGATGTGAGCCTGGGTTGACATTGTTTATTTGATTAAAGATTCAAAATTTATCATTTAGGATCAATTTCTATGGCTTTGTTTGACATTATTGGGTTGTATTTGGCTAGATTCTAGTCATTTGAAGTTGGGTTTTTGACAATTTAGCATGTAAGTCTTTTGGCTAACCTTGTTAAAAGGGAAACCCCTAGGATTTGACTTGATTTCTATGTGATTAAGGTATTGGGGGTTGGTATATATACTTGGTAGCGAGCGTATATGAACTTATATTTATGTCATGATCGGGATATAATTGGGATAATTTATTTCCTGTTTTGACTATGTGCTCATTTGATTCATGATTTATTTGGCTTATATGACTACGTTGCTCTCTTATTCATGTTAGATATCATGTCTAGGCTTATGATAATTTATTAAGGACACTTGAGTTGAACTGACAATTTCGGTAGGAAAGGTAAAGCGTGCAGATGAGATACAATGATAGCATACAGGATATGACGATCAGATATTTGATTTTGAGTGAGCTAAAAGATCATTTTTGCGCTTGGATTTGGATCCATTCCTCTGGAGTCAGGTGATTATTATTCATGTTACTTTGCGCCCTATGAGCGCAGTTAATACATGAATTTTGTATCGGGTTTTGGTGATACATGGATCTTGGATTGTGGTACATGGATTTTGTACCACAGGTTGAGAATGTATAGATATCCTTGACTCACTTAGATGCATTCACTGATATGCTAATTGTTACATGACATCCTTATATTCTAGTTGGGACTCCCGACTCCGTTATTTGCCATGCTATCTTTTAATACTTTATCTAAGCAGTGTTATGATTATTTTTTGTATGAGAAACAATGTTTTATACTCTTCAACTGTTAATATCTTTTATTTGTTATTCATAAGGTTATCTAGTATTTCGGTTTTGAGTTTTGTTTATTTATGTCTGTTATTGTAAGTATTCAGGTGCATCTAGCTTCGCCACTACTTCTTCGATGTTAGACTTGACACATACTGGTACCGTTTGTGGTGCACTCATACTACGCTTCTGCACATCTTTTATACAGATCCTCGGGTTGGTGCTAGTGGAACCTCCCGTTGTGCTTAGGCGGTATCATCAGAGACTCATGACGAGCTGCACTCCATGGGTTAATTTTGCAATGCCCGAGTCCCTATTCCTTTACAATTCAGTATCTATTAATACTAAAGATTGCGTTATTATGTATACAGACGTTTTCTATTTTTATAGTTGCTCGTCTGCTTGTGCCACCTAGTCTTGGGGGTTATGTTGTATTGGTCGTGTTTAGGCTAAGTTTTGATCGGATCTGATATTGTTACTGCTTTGAGAGTATTTCCATCTTTAATTATAATATGATGTTTTTAATTAACGGAATCTTGCTATATTTTTATGGATTGTGAGTTGGCTTGCTCAACAAGTACGACTAGGCACCATCACAACCTTAAGGTGGAATTTTGGTTCGTGACAAGTTTATATTAGAGCTCTAGGTTGGGTAGGTATTACGAGTCATGAGCATGTCTAGTATATTCTTGTGGATTGGTTCGGGGATATTTGTACTTATCTCCGAGAGGCTACAAGATGTTAGGAAACTCCCCTTTCTTTCATTCTTTATCTTGAGACTTTACTAATTCGAAGCTTAAATCCTTGTCTTTCTATTCTCTCACAGATGGTGAGAACACGTTCGCCGGGAGCAGTTTGGTAGGTGTCAGCACCTTAGGCTAGGGCGGCGAGAGGCCGGGGCCGAGGCCGAGGCAGAGGCTGGGTTGGAGCACGCATCGCGGTTAGAGCCCCTGCTAGGGCATCCATCATGGAGCCACCAGTAGCTCCGGTGGAGGAGCAGGTTTTTGATCAGGGTGAGCCAGTCGTACCACCTTAGCTCTCGTAGGGGTTTATTGCTACCCCAGTACTTTAGGATGCTCTTGTCCGTTTGATTGGTCTTGTGGAGGGTTTGGCACAAACCGAAGTACTTCTAGTGGCACCGACTACTTTTCAAGACGGAGGAGGGGCACAGAATCCCACTACTTACACTCCTGAGCAGGTAGTTGCTGTTTATCAGACACCAGGAGTAGTACCAATTGAGGGACATCCTCTCGTGCTTGTTGTTAAGACAGTAGTGGAGGCTGCTACGTCTGAGAAGGAGTAGAAGATGTTTGACCGATTCAGGAAGATGGGTCCTCCACAATTTGATGGTGATCCTTTGGCAGATGCATGATTATTAGATGGTTGTCAGGAGATTCTACAGAATCTTGGTTTGGTGGATTCAAATGGGATCGATTTCACTAATTTTCAACTCAAGGGACCAACTAAGAGGTGGTGGCAGTCATATGAACACAGTAGGCAAGCAGGGTCACTTCCACTCACATGGAGTCAGTTTTCACATCTCTTCTTAGAGAAGTTCGTTTCCCTCATGAAGATGTAGGAGATTCGTGCCAGCTTGAGCACCTTCAGTAGAGTCAATTGTCTATGACTGAGTGTGAGATGAGATTCACCGATCTGTCTAATCATGCAGCTTTTTTTATCCCCACCGAGGTTGATAAGATGAGGAGGTTCATTGAGAGGATATAATTTTGGTATCCATATTGCTATGTCAAGGGAGGCAGAGACTGGCACTACATTCCTTCAGGCTGTGGACATAACACTCAGGATTGAGTGCATCTGGGGTTAGAGCAGAGAGGCCATGGTTATGAGGGCCACGAAGCCCTGACATTCTGGCGGATTTTATGGTACCTCGTCTAGAGGTAGGGATTATTCTAGGAGAGGCCATCCTAGCAGGCTAGTTCCTTCAGCTTATCAACCTGCTTATGGCGCTCCAGTTTAGTCTTTCTTCAGTGCATTACCAGCAGAGAGTTCCTACTGTACTCCTTCAGCCAGTGTTCTTCCAGTGGTTACTATGATTATGAGAGGCAACCTTAGATTCAGTCACCATTCTCAGCTCAAGGTTGTTTGGACTGTGGAGAGGTAGTGCGTATCAAGAGGGATTGCCCAAGGCGTGATATTAGCACAGCACATGAGGGTTCTCAAGCCGTGAATCCAGTTCTAGTTGTTATACCACGGGCACCTCCATCTAGAGGGGGATCTCAGGAAGTTAGGGGGCATTCCAAAGGTGGAGGTCAGTCGGGCGGAGGTCAAGCCCGTCGTTATGCATTTCCAGCTAGACCTGAGGTTGAGGCTTCTGATACAGTTATTACACATATCGTTTTGGTCTATCATAGAGATGTATCAGTTTTAATTGATCCTGGTTCTTCATATTTCCTATGTGTCATCATACTTCTCATCGCATTTGGATTTTGCCCGTAATTCTCTTGATATCACTGTCCATGTATCTACACCTGTTGGTGACTTTATTGTGGTTGATCGGGTGTATCGATTTTGTTTTGTTACTGTTGGGGTCTATGAGACTAGTGTTGATCTCCTGTTGCTTAGTATGGTGTACTTTGATGTTATTTTGGGTATGTATTGTTTATCTTTGTATCATGTTATTCTTGATTGTCACGCTAAGACCGTGATTTTGGCTACGCCATGGTTGCCATGGTTGGAATGGAGAGGTTATCTTGGGCATACTTCTAGTAAAGTGGTTTGATTTATCAAGGTTCAGTGGATGGTTGAAAGGGGGTTTTTGGCGTACTTAGCTTTGTTAGAGATGTTAGTGCTGATACTCCTAGTATTGAGTAAGTTCCAGTAGTGAGAGAGTTACCGAATGTATTTCCTGCAGACCTACTAGGCATGCCACTTGACAGGAATATTATTTTGGTATTGATTTGATTTTGGGACTCATCTCAAATCTATTCCACCGTACCGCATGGCTCCAGCAGAGTTAAAGGAAGTGAAAGAACAGTTGCAAGAGTTGTTGGATAAGGGGTTCATCTGACCTATTATATCACAGTGGGGTGTACCAATGTTATTTGTCAAGAAGAAGGATGGCTCGATGGGGATGTGCATTGACTATATGCAATTTAACAAGGGGACCATCACGAACATGTATCCATTTTCTCGCATTGATGATTTATTTGACCAGGTTTAGGGTGCTAGGGTGTTCTCAAAGATTGACTTGAGATCGGGGTATCCCTAATTGAGGTACAAGGCTTCTGACATTCCTACAATGGGTATTATGACTCGTAATCGGCATTATGAGTTTTTGGCTATGTCCTTTGGTTGGACTAATGCCCCAACAACCTTCATGCATTTGGTGGACATTGTGTTCTAGCCTTATTTGGATTCTTTTGTCATTGTGTTCATTGATGATATCTTGGTGTATTCCCGTAGTGCTAAGGAGCACGAGAAATATTTTATGATTATGCTTTAGATTTTAAGGGAGAAGAAGTTGTATGCTAAGTTCTTTAAGTGCGAGTTTTGGTTGGACTCGGTGGAATTCTTGCGCCACGTGGTATCTAGTGATGAGATCAAAGTGTATCTAAAAAAGAAGATTTAAGTAGTTCAGAGTTGGCATAGACCTTCTACCGCTACTGAGGTCAGGAGTTTCTTAGGCTTGGTGGGGTATTATCGTCGCTTTGTGGAGGGGTTTAGCAGCCCCATTAGCTCGGTTGACACAAAAGGACGCTCCTTTCAAGTGGACTGACGAGTGTGATGAGAGCTTTCAGAAGCTCTAAACTGCTTTGTCTACGGCTCCAGTGTTGGTATTGCCATCAGTATCGGGGTTGTACACAGAGTATTGTGATGCTTAGTAGGATGGTCTTGGATGTGTTTAAATGCATGACGGTAGGGTGTTTCCTACACGTTGTGCAAGTTGAAGCACCATGAGAAGAACTATGTGGTGCATGATTTAGAGTTAGCAGTTATTGTACATGCGCTCAAGATTTGGAGGCATTACTTATATAGCGTGTCTTGTGAGGTGTATACAAATCATTGGAGTCTCCAACATCTATTTAAAAATAAAGATTTGAATTTGAGGTAGCGGAGGTTGTTGGAGCTACTGAAGGACAAAGATTTTACCATTCTTTGTGGAGAAATGTCTTGAGTAGAAAGGTGGAGAGTATGGGAAGTTTTGTATTCATTCTAGTTATAGAGAGACCTTTAGCTGTGGATGATCCGGCTTTGGCCAATAGATTCGGGAGATTAGATATTTCAGAGCCTAGCAAGGTTCTTGCTTGTGTTGTATCATAGTCGTCCTTGTTTGAGTGCATTAAGGCTTGCCAGTATGATGATCCCCACTTACTTTCCTTAAGGATACGTGTTGAGGATTCAGGGCTGGATCGATGTTCCTAATGTGGATGGTTTGGAGGAGTTGATTCTTGAGAAGGGCAGTTCACTATATTCTATTCACCAATGTGCTACAAAAATGTATCGTGATCTAAAGCAGCATAATTGGTGGAGAAGGATGAAGAAGAACACTGTTGGGCATGTTTCATGGTGTTTGAATTCTCAGAAGATCAAGTATGAGCATCAGAGACCGGATGGTTTGCTCTAGAGGTTAGATATACCAGAGTGGAAATGGGAGCACATCAGTATAGATTTTATGGTAGGGTTGCCAGGGAACATGGGGAGATTTTAGGTAAAGAGAGATCATATCACAATGAATTTTATGGTAGGGTTTCCACAGACCTTGGGGAGATTCGATGATGTGTGGGTCATTATGGAAAGATTGACAAGTCGGCACATTTTGTTACGGTCACATCTTCCTTCAACTTTGAGCAGTTTGCTTGGATTTTTCTTAGAGAGATTGTTCACTCGCATGGTGTACATGTGTCTGTCATCTCAGATCGAGCCACTCAGTTTACATTGCACTCTTGGAGAGGCATTCAATGTGAGTTGGGCATGTAGGTGGAGTTGAGTACGATATTTCACCCTCATACGAATGGGCAGTTCGAGCTGACCATTTAGATCTTAGGATATGCTAAGAGCATGCATTATTGATTTTGGGGGTCAGTAGGACCAGTTCCTATCGTTAGCGGAGTTTGCCTACAATAATATGTACCAGTCTACTATCCATATTGCTCCATGTCAGGCTTTATATGGAAGGCGATGTTGTTCTCCGGTTGGTTGGTTTGACTTTAGGGAGGTGTTTACCCTAAACTTTAGATAACAATTGAATTTATACGTGGTTTTAAGGATATGTGGCCTAATTTGATACAAATGATGAATAATATAGCGAAAATTGAAATTAAAGGATAAATAGAGAAGAGAAGCAAACCAACTAAGTTAGATACTCTTGACCGTTGAATAATCCTTCTTGAGATGAAACAGACTATAATAAGAATTGGAACAATAAAGTGATTTAAAAGAGTAATAAACTGTTTCTTTCTCTCTATTGATGATTCGTGTAAAAATGTTATGATGCTGTAAACTGTTCCCTTCTCCCTTTATATAGTGGGGAGATCATACATTTGGTAAATCGTTATACAAGGTAAGAATCTCTATATAAGGTAAAATATCTCCTGATTTACTAATTAAACGATTCTATTGATCAGTGTCGAGATTCCCGCCGTGATGCTTATCCCATTACGGATTTTTCAGTCCTCTGTCATTTAAGTTTAATGATCAACCCTTGAACATTTTTGGAGTCAAGCTCAATGGGCTCGGTATTTTCGAGGTTGGACATTCTGGCTTCGTATTCAAGTTCGATGACGTTCAGGCTCGAACTTCGATCCTACGCACTTCGAGCCCGATTTATCGAGCAATAGTTGAACTTGATGCTAACCGTATAGGGTCGATCCTGATTTTGACTACATATAGGTGGGTCCGACTTTGACCGCATATAGATAGTTCCCTCGTTTTTGAGAGAGTAACGACGAGAAACGATATGAGCCGCAAATTTTCATTCTGATAAGTGACGGTAAGCTTATGACGCGTGTGACACGGAAGTCAAAAATTTCTCATCAGAGAGGCCAAATTCTTATTTTGATAAATGATGGTAAACTTATGACGTACGCGATACGAAAATCGAGAATGTTCCATCGGTGACAACCTTTCACGGTATCAGGTATGTGTCAGTCAGTTTCTGCCGCTTTGGGATGCGAAATGTTGTTTTTGAGAGGCTATAAATACCCTCTTTCACCTTTATATTCAGATGTTTGTGCTCTTTGTTAAATTACATTGCTCTTATCTTCACGATTTCTAGTTCTCTGAAAGTTCTTCGCAGGTTATCTTCATACTATACTTCCCTTGCATCTGTACCTTTTGATTTCTTCACTCGCTCAAAACAATGGCGAAGACTTCTAAAACCGTTCCTTAGAGACAAACTCCCTCCTCTTCTCAACCCGTTGATGACGTTCCACCTGTTGTCATTGAGGAGC
Organism: Nicotiana obtusifolia; assembly: GCA_002018475.1. Lineage (NCBI taxonomy): Eukaryota > Viridiplantae > Streptophyta > Magnoliopsida > Solanales > Solanaceae > Nicotiana > Nicotiana obtusifolia. The sequence goes on along the minus strand of MCJB01048685.1, from coordinate 185,637 downwards.
TCACAGCTGAGCCTCCTCTAAAGGCGTTTGTACCAACCGGGTGTTCGACCGGGGTTGATTTCAAGGTCGATAAAGCTTCCTCGATACCGGGCCGATTGCGAGCCGGTTACGAGATATATCTGTTCAATCACTGACAAAGTTCTCATTAAGTAAAGGAAGACTGCAATTGGGTTGGTAAGTGTGTGGTGGTTCCTTCGCCTGAAGAGGCGATCACTACCACGTGGAGGGTTTTTTGAGTGTTTACACTTACCCCTTCACGTTGGGCCCTTTGGACCCGATCATTATTGCTTTTTGCAAAAGGTACAAAGTGACCTTGGGCATATTCATCCTTCTTTCTAGAGGATAGTCATTCTCCTCTGTTTTTTTGCAAGCAAGATCGAGGGGTATCCTTTTACCGTCAATCATCTTATGCGGCTGTACAGTCCCCAACTCTACCTGGGAGGGTTGATAAAACTTGCTCGTCGGGCAAGAAAATCCCCTTTCTCAAGCATTGATGAGGATAGGGATCGGGGCTGGTTGGGTCGGTTTGTTCGAGTAAAAAAATCAAATCTGATCTCGGCTGAGGATATGACTTTTCTTGAGAAATGGAATATGAATCGTAAGTGTGGCCCTGCCTATTAATTTGTTCATTGTTCTTCTTTTCGACCTTTTTCTTATCAATTTCATATGACGCAGCTATATCTCGGATGGCGGCCGCGATTCCTCACCTTAAAGAATGGGTCGATGGGATCGTGTCCCAGAAACCATATTCCGAGCGCGCGTGGCGCGAACTTTTGAAGGGCCGATGGGAGGCCCGACATCATGGTGAGATAAATTGCACTTGAGCTCAGCTCCTTATGCTATCGATTTCTACCTCGTTTTACTTTTCCTCGATTCACCCTCTTTCTCGGAGTCAACGTTCAATGAGGCCCAAGTAGCAAAAGAGCGTTCTTCGGGCAGGGATTACAGATCGAAAGACCCTTTCCGTGATTTTTTTGATGGTGTGGATTCGGCATCCGCAGAAGACATTCTTGGGCTTGGTAACTTAGAGGTATCGAGGAAAAGTTAATCCACTGATACAAGTGGGATTTCCTTCGATCCGAAGTTGGTCATTCGATTTCCTGCGCCGAGTGCTTGCCCTGATAAAAAACAGACCATATCTTTCACCATTCCTGAAGATGCTAGGGTTCTTTCCGCCCCTGTCGGGGTGGCCAGTTATCTTCGGTGTTTGGTGACTGAGGAAGATCAGGCCAAAATGAATGAAGTGGATGCATCCTACCTGTTCAATGAAGCCCAACAGGCGTTGAATCGGGTAATTTCTTATAAGCCCTATCCGATATTCTTTGTCTTGTACTTTAAAGTTTTAATCAATTGTAACATCCTCCTTTATGCTTGCAGGACTCGGTACAACATCACAAAGCCTTCCTCCAATTTCAGGAAGAGTCAGGATGCTATGAACGGCTCGAAGGGGAGATGATGAATCTTCGTGCCGAACTGGATCTTGCCCGGAAGGATAATGCTGACTTGATCGAGAAAATAGAGCAATAATGCGATCAGATTAATCATCTTCGATCTGAGATAAGCACGGCTAGATCTGAGGCCAATGAGTGGAGGAGCAGGATGGATCGACTGGCCTCGGAAAAAGAGACCTTTCAGGAACAGTTAGCTTCAGTAGAAGCTCAACTTGGAGAGGCAAAGGAGAAACTCGAGGTTCTAACCAGGAATACCAATGAACTCTAATCTCGGGTCAGCATGGTTATCTCAGACCGAGATGTTATGGCTATCGAGCTAAAAACGGACAAGTAGGAAGTTGTCGTGGTCAAAGCCGAGGCCGATGAGCTAGTGGCCCAATATAAGGCCGATGCTGAAGCCGCTCAAGATCAATCAAGGAATATGGTTGATCATATGAAGTGGCAATCTCGCAATCTCGTCCTCAAAGAGATTCACGCTCGAGGCTTTGATTTATCGGCGGAGATCGAAGATGCCAAGATAGCCGGGACCGAAGCCAAAAAATTAGCCTTCCCGGAGGAGGATGATTCCGAGGATTCAGCGGATCGAATCCTCGGAATGAGGCGCCCATTTCCTTTCTTTTCCTATATTTGAATCTGTGTATCGAGGTGCTCGAATTTGTAGGAAGGATTTCCATTGTATATATATATAAAGCTTTTTTTTTTTTGCAACATTTGAATTGTCTTAGCTTTCAAGCATAACTAACTTGGTATGACTTTAACCTTTATAGTTAGGGGTTTTCCTTAATATGTCTTACTCCCCCTCGAGTTCCGTTAACTCAAAACAGCCTTAGCTCTTTAAGATTCTGGGTTTGCCTTAGTAGGTCTTACTTCCTCTCGAGTTCTGCTAACTCGAAACAGCCTTAGCCTTTTAAGGTTCAGGTTTTACCTTAGTAGGTCTTACTTCCCCTCGAATTCTGTTAACTCGAAACGGCCTTAACCTTTTAAGGTTCGGGGCTTTCCTTAGTAGGTCTTATCCCCCCTCGAGTTTTGTTAACTAGAAACGGCCTTAGCCTCTAAGGTTTGGGGTTTGCCTTATTAGGTCTTATCCCCCCTCGAGTTTTCCTAACTCGAAACGGCCTTAGCTTTTAAAGTTTGGGGTTTGCCTTATTAGGTCTTATCCCCCTTCGAGTTTTGTTAACTCGAAACGGCCTTAGCCTTTAAGGTTCGGGGTTTGCCTTATTAGGTCTTATCCCCCCTCGAGTTTTTTAACTCGAAACGGCCTTAGCATTTAAAGTTTGGGGTTTGCCTTATTAGGTCTTATCCCCCCTCGAGTAGGTTCATTTTTCGGACAAGCCCCCGAGTGAGGGAATGGTTGTTCGAACAGAATTTAAAGAGGCCCTTTGGCTCGTTTGATTGGAGGTAGGATGTTTGTACATAAGAGATTTTTCTTTATTCTAGCTCATGTATGCATACAATTTGTGTTAGGGTTCAATCAATCCATTTGGGCACGGTTCATTCTACCGTTTGACCCTTACAATCTTTGACCCTTCGATCCTAGAAATATCTTCCCAAGCTAAAGTGGCCCCCAGTATTCAGGGTCGATTGATGATTGGCTTCAAATACTGTCATCACTGATTTGTTATCGGCCTTCGAATCTAAGTAAGCACGATTTACTAGTTGCCTCATTAATAACCTTGCCATAAAACCCATCTTGGGACAAAACCGATTCAAGGAAAAAAGAGTGCAACGCGTGCTTTCAGACCTAATATATGGTATTCCCCGATTCAGGGTACCTCGTTTGATACTTGCAAATGTTAGTTCGATGATACAAATAAAATAAAAAACAGGATCGTACCTTAGCAGTAGTATCGTTTCAAGTGACTTATGCTCCAGCTATTTGGTAGTTGTTTACAATCCATGGTTCCGAGCTTGTAGGATCCCTTTCCGGTGATTTTAATGATACAGTAAGGTCCTTCTCAGTTTGGTCCCAGTTTCCCTTCGTTCGGGTTCCACGTGTTTGGTGTAACCTTCCTTAGTACAGTCCCCGACATTGAAATATCGAAGGTTGGTCCTTCTGTTGTAATACCTTTTTGATCCTTTGTTTTTGAGCAGCCAGTCGAACGAGGGCAGCTTCACGTCTTTCATCCAATAGTTCCAAGTTCGTATTCATAGCTTCGTACTTCGATTCCTTTGTCGCATACCGGAACCTGACACTTGGCTCCCCGACTTCGAGCTGTATCAAAGCTTCGGCACCATAAACCAGGGAAAGAGGGGTGGGTCCGGTGCTGGATTTCTCGGTCGTATGATATGCCGATAGGACTTCGGGTAATATTTCCTTCCATCTCCCTTTTGCATCGGTTAATCTCTTTTTGAGATTTCGAAGTATTGTTTTGTTGGTAGATTTGACTTGTCCATTCCCACTGGGTGGTAGGGCATCGATAGGATTCTTTTGATCTTGTTATCTTCGAGGAATTTTGTCACTTTGCTACCATTGAATTGCTTCCCGTTGTCGCATACGATCTGGCTGTCATCCCAAATCGACATATGATATGATCCCAAATGAATTCGATTACTTCTTTTTCCCTAACCTTCTCATATGCCTGCACTTCCACCCATTTAGAAAAACAATCAGTCATAAATAGTATAAATTGAGCCTTACCCGGTGTGTAGGGAAGAGGGCCAATGATGTCCATTCCCCATTTCATGAACGACTATGGTGATAAGACTGAATGGAGTGTCTCCCCAGGGTTGATGAATCATCGGGGCGTGCCTTTGGCATTCGTTACATTTTCGAATGAACTCGTTTGCGTCCTTTTCCATGTCGATCCAATAGTAACCATCCCTGATAATTTTTCGAATTAGCGACTCGGCACCGGAATGGTTCCCGCAAGTACCTTCGTGGACTTCCCTTAAAATGTATTCTTTTTCGCCCGGTCCCAGACATATCGCTAGTGGGCCGTCACATGTTCTTCTGAATAAGGTTCCGTCATCGGACAAGCTAAATCGGGCCGCCTTTGTATGCAAGGCCCTCAACTCTTTTGGATCCGAGGGGAGTTTTCCGGAACTGAGATATTCTATGTACTTGTTCCTCCAATCCCAAGTTATACTTGTCGAATTGATTTCAGCGTGGCCTTCTTCCACTACTAACCTCATGAGCTGTACAACCTTTCCAGAATCGATCTCGTCATCTTCGATTGACGATCCCAAGCTGGCGAGGGCGTCAGCCTCGCTGTTTTGATCTCGAGGTATATGTTTTAAGGTACATTCCTTAAATCTATGCAGCGTCACTTGCAGTTTGTCTAAGTATCTTTGCATTCGTCCCTCTCTGACCTCTAACGTTCCGTTGACTCGATTTACAATAAGAAGGGAGTCGCACTTGGCTTCGATTACTTCCGCACCCAGGCTTTTGGCTAGTTCTAAGCCCGCAATCATGGCCTCATACTTTGCCTCGTTGTTAGTTAGTTTCACTGCTTTAATAGATTGTCGAATTGTGTTACCAGTTGGTGGCCTCAATACGATGCCAAGTACGGATCCTTTCGTGTTCGATGCACCATCTGTAAAAAGGGTCCATATTCATGAAGGAGTTCCTGACCCAGCTAACAACTCTCTTTCGACCTCAGGTATTAGGGAAGGTGTAAAATCGGCCACAAAGTCCGCTAACACCTGAGATTTGATGGCGGTTCGAGGTCGATATTTAATGTCGTACCCACTTATTTCTATGGCCCATTTGGCCAATCGATCAGAGAGCTCAGGCTTGTGCATCACGTTTCTTAATGGGTAAGTTGTTACGACGCATATGGGGTGACATTGGAAACACGGTTTTAGTTTCCTAGAAGCGCTTAGCAAAGCGAACGCTAGTTTTTCCAAGTAAGGATACCTAGTGTCGGCTTCACCTAAGGTTCTGCTGACATAATAAATCGGAAATTGTGTACCTTGTTCTTCTCGGACTAGGACTCCACTTACCGCTATCTCCGAGAACTGCCAGGTAAAGGTACCGTTGTTTGTCCACCTTCGGTGTATGAAGTAGCGGCGGGCTCGATAAATATCTTTTGAGCTCTTCTAAAGCATGTTGGCATTTCAGAGTCCACGAAAAGTTGTTCTTCTTTTTCAATAGAGCGAAGAAACGCTGGCTTTTATCGGACGACCTCGAAATAAATCGCCCTAAAGTGGCTATCCGCCCGGTCAGCTTTTGTACGACTTTCACATTATCCATGACTGTGATATCCTCGATAGCCTTTATTTTTTCGGGGTTGATCTCGATTCCACGATTCGAGACCATGAATCCCAGGAATTTACCTGAACCCACACCAAACGCGCACTTTTCCGGGTTCAACTTCATGTTGTACTGCTTCAACAAACTGAATGTTTCCTGCAAATGGTTTAAATGGTCCTCTACTCACAGGGACTTAACTAACATGTCGTCAATGTAAACCTCCATTGTCTTTCCTAGTTGTTTTTCGAACATTCGGTTTACTAAGCATTGGTATGTGGCTCCTACATTTTTTAACCCAACTAGCATTACATTATAACAGTATGTTCCATATTTAGTGATGAAGGAAGTTTTTTCCTAATCACCTGGGTCCATCCATATTTTGTTGTAGCCGGAGTATGCATCGAGAAAACTAAGGGTCTCATGGCCGGCGGTAGCATCGATCATGCGATCGATGTTGGGTAAGGGAAAAGAGTCTTTTGGACATGATTTATTCAGGTCTTTATAATGTACACACATTCTTAATTTATTTTCTTTTTTAGGGACTACTACTACGTTTGCCAACTATTCCGTGTATTTAGCCTCCCGAATAGACCCTATCTTTAGAAGTTTAGTTACCTCATCCTTGATGAACGCATGTTTGGTTTCAGACTGAGGTCTCCTTTTTTGTTTGACAGGATCCAGACTCAGCTTGTGAGTGGTTATCTCTGACGGTATACCTGTTATATCGAGGTGGGACCAAGCGAAACAGTCTTCGTTAGTTATAAGGAATCGGATGAGTTTTGTCCTGAGCTTGGAGCTTAACCCCAAGCCCAGGTATACCTTTTGTTCGGGAAAGTCTTCTCGCAGAGTGACTTGTTCCAGTTCCTTGACATTCGATTTGCTGGCATTAGAATCATTGGGGGTGATGAAAGACCGAGGAACTCCGTAATCATCATCCTCGACATCTACTTGTTTATCCATATTTGCGGAAGATGATATCTATGGTTGCTATTTTGTCTTGTTCTCGATCCTTTGGTTAGGGACCATTGGTGTTGGTGTCATTTCTTCCATCGCGAACATCTCTTTCGCAGCTGGTTGTACCTCGTAAACCGTTTTTACTCCATCGGGCGTTGTAAACTTCAGCACTTGGTGTAATGTCGAAGGTACATCCCTCATATCATGGATTTATGGCCTTCCGAATAGAACATTGTACCTCATGTCCCCTCCAATCACACAGAATTTTATTTTTTGAACAGTTCCAGTAGTACTTATCGGCAAGGGAATTTTGCCTTTAGTGGTTTCACATGCCATATTGAACCCGTTAAGTACTCGGGCTGTAGAAACGATCCGGTCCATCAGGCCGAGCTGCTCCACAACGCATGATCGGATTATATTGACCGAGCTACCTGGATCAATTAACGCACACGTTACTCTAACTTTGTGTATGACTACAGATATTACTAGTGCGTCATTGTAGGGTTGTGCTATTCCTTCCGCATCCTCCTAGCTAAAATATAAAGTCCCCTCCGTCGAGTAATTTCGAGTGCGCTTTTCCTTGATAATGGATATTTTGGTGCATTTCAGCATCGGACCTTGCGGGGTATCCACTCCACCAGTAATCATGTTGATCGTATGTTGAGGTTCTTCCTGGCTTGTCTGTTTATTCCTATTTCCGAAGTGATTTTTCGCTCGGCCGCTCAAGAATTCTCGAAGGTGTCCATTGTCGAGTAACTGGGCTACTTCTTCTCTCAATTGTCGACAGTCTTCTGTTTTATGACCGTAAGTGCCGTGATATTTGCATATCTGATTAGGATCCCTTTGGATTGGATCGAATTGCAATGGCCGAGGCCATTTAGTATCTTTGATGCGGCTGATGGCAGATACGATGGTGGCAGCATCAACATTAAAATTATACTCTGATAATCGAGGTTCTTCTTTATGCCCGATGGGCCTTTCAAAATTACTTTTGGTCATGAGCCTCCGGTTGTTCTAACCTCGATCGTTTCTCCTTTCATGTCTTGGGGAATGAAGCCCGGATACGCCGATTTTTCTATCCCCGTGATACGGGCGATGTCGTTCTCTGTTCGATCTTGGTTCGCGATAAGTTTCCCTTCGGATATTGTCGTAAGTTCTAACAGGCTAAATGTATCCCGAAGGGGTTCCGAGCTGATCATCTTCGACTCTGATCTTTGACTGGTATCGGTTATGTACATCAACCCATCTGACAGCAGGGTATTCTATTAAGTTCTGTTTAAGTTTATGCGAAGCCGCTGAGCTTCGAACATTGAGCCCTTGAGTGAAAGCTTGAACAGCCCAATCGTCTGTAACCGGTGGTAGATCCATCCGTTTCATTTGGAAGTGAAACACGAACTCTCTGAGCATCTCGTTATCCTTCTGCCTGACTTTGAAAAGGTTCGATTTGCGTGTTTCGACCTTGATGGCGCCTGCGTGTGGTTTTACAAAAGAATCTGCGAGCATAGCAAACGAGTCAATAGACTTAGGGGGTAAGTTGTGATACCATGTCATGGCTCCTTGCGACAAGGTTTCCCCAAATTTCTTTAACAGAACGGATTCGATCTCGTCGTCCTCTGAGTCGTTCCCTTTGATAGCACATGTATATGCGGTTACATGCTTGTTCGGGTCGGTCGTTCCGTTGTATTTGGGGATTTCTGGCATACAGAATTTTTTGGGTATCGGTTTCGGAGCCACGCTCGGTGGAAAAGGTTTTTGTACGAACTTTTTGGAATCTAGGCCTTTTAATATCGGGGGTGCTCCTGGGATTTGATCCACCCTGGAGTTGTAAGTTTCCACCTTCTTGTTATTTGCCTAGATTTTTTTCTCCCAGATTCCATTCGTTTAGTTAGTTCTTCGAGCATCTTCATAATTCCATGGTATCGCACCCGATTCACCCTCATTCAACCCTCCTGCAATCGGTCTATCTCTATGGGTAATTTCCCAGGAAGGGCCAGGTTCGATCCTGTTCGATATTCGGCTTCAGTTTTGTAATTGAGCTATGGCGGCCTATTGGGCCTGCAATATTTCAAAGATCATCCGGAGACTGATCCCGTCCCCTTCGTCATTTTGGGGATGTTGCGTCATTGATCGAGTTCCCCTATGAATGCTATTTGTGGGACCGGTGAGCTGATCCGCATCAAATGCCACTTGTAAATTGGCATCGATTGGAATTCTGACACCGGGTGCTATGTTATTATTTTCACCTTGATGATCGAACTCGTTATCAACGTGCAGAGGTGTCGATCGAGAGTTTGACATTTTCTTATTGTACCTAAAATCAAAGACAATTTAAAGAGCAAGTGTAAAACAATGTGTGTGAAAAGAAATTGTATCAAGTATCCACTATTATCCTCAGCCCCACGGTGAGCGCCAAACTGTTTACCCTAAATATCAGATAATAATTGAATTTATACGTGGTTTTAAGGATGTATGGTCTAATTTGATACAAATGATGAATAATATAGCGACAATTGAAATTAAAGGACAAATAGAGAAGAGAAGCAAACCAACTAAGTTAGATACTCTTGACAGTTAAATAATCCTTCTTGAGCAGAAACTAACTATAATAAGAATTGGAACAATAAAGTGATTTAAGAGAGTAATAAATTGTTTCTTTCTTTCTATTGATGATTCATGTAAAAATGTGATGATGTTGTAAACGGTTCCGTTCTCCCTTTATATAGTGGGAGACCATACATTTGGTAAATCGTGATACAAGGTAAGAATTTCTATATAAGGTAAAATATCTCCTGATTTGCTAATTAAACGATTCTATTAATTAGTGCCGAGATTCCCGCCATGATGCTTATCCCATTACGGATTTTTCGGTCCTCTGTCATTTACGTTTAACGATCTACCCTTGGACATTTTCGACATCAAGCTCGATGGGCTTGGTATTTTCGAGGTTGGACATTCTAGCTTCGTATTCCAGTTCGATGACGTTCAGGCTCGAACGTCGATCCTACAATCCTCGAGCCTGATTTATCGAGCAATAGTCGAACTCGATGCTAACCGTATAGGGTCGATCCCGATTTTGACTACATATAGGTGGGTCCGACTTTGATCGCATACAAGAGGCTAGATTGTTGGGCATGTATCTGGTTTGTAATACTTTGGAGAAGGTGAAGTTGATTCAGGAGCGGCTTTGTACAGTAGAGTCCAAGTAGAAAAGCTCTGTTGATAAGAAAGTTTGCAATGTGGCTTTCATGGAGGGTGAGACGATTCTTCTTAGAGTTTCCCCTAAGAAGGGCGTGATGAGGTTTGGGAAGAAGGGCAAGTTGAGCTCTCGGTACATTGGTCCATTTGAGGTCTTGGAAAGAGTGGGTGAGGCGGCTTGCAGGCTTCTTTGCCACCCAGCTTGTTAGGAGTTCATCCAATGTTTCATGCGTTCATTCTTCGGAAGTGTCATGAGGATCAGTCACATGTATTAGATTTCAGTTCAATACAGTTTGATGAGAACTTGGCTTATGAGGAGAACCAGTGGCCATTTTGGATAGGCAGATTCAGAAGCTGAGGTTGAAGGATATGACATTGGCAAAGGTTCAGTGGAGAGGTTTGGCGGTCAAGGAGGTGACTTTGGAGACCGAGCATGATATACAGAGCAGATATCCTCATTTTTTTGGCATTCCATGTATGTTTCTAAACTCGTTCGAGTATGAAAATTTTTTAAGAGGGGAGAATGTGACAGCCTGACCGGTCATTTTGTATACTTTGAGCCCCGTTTCCCTATTTAATGATTTTTTGTATGAGTGTTTTTGGTTTCGTGACTTGTGGGGGTGGTCGGTTCGGCTTCGACAAAGTTTGAAACTGAATTGAGATTATTAGTCTCATTTTGGAAGCTTAAGTTGTAAGAATTGACTTAAGTTTGACATTTGTGTAAACAACCTTCGATTGGTGTTGTGATGGTTCTAATAGGTTAGTATGGTGATTGTGGACTTAGGTGTATGTTCAGAATTAGATTTGGAGGTTCCTAGCATGTTTTGATTCTATTTGGTGAAAGCTGGCAAATTATAGGACTTGAGAGTCCGTAGGTTTCACCTGGGGTAGACTTGTATCGAAGCTGGATTGTTGTTTCGGAATTTGGTAGAGGTTCCTTATCGTACCTTCTAGAACTTTGATAATTGCATCTCAAGGGACTAAAAGAGGTTGTCCCATGATGATAAGAACATGCTCATCAGCCTCATAGTCCAAGATGATAAAGTTTGCTGGGAAGATAAACTTTCCAATGTATAGCAACATATCCTCAATTACACCCCTCGGAATAAGCACAAAATCTATTAGCTAACTGTAGCATCATCGTGGTAAGTCACGGGGCTCCTAAGGCTAATTTCTTGAACTCTGATAATGGCATCAGATTTATACTTGCCCCCAAATTACATAGAACTCTACCCATACCAATCCTCACATTGATGGTAAAACTACCTGTATCCTTACGCTTTTGCGGAAGCTTGTGCTGAATCCTAGAGGGGCACTCCTCAGTGAGTCGGGTGGTTTCAAACTCAGTTAATCTCCTAATATTTACCACTATGTCCTTGATGTATTTAGCATATTTTAGTACATGAAGAAGCATGTCCACTAAATGGATGTTCAGATATATGTACTTCAACATATCTAGGAATTTGTGAAAAAAATGGTCGTCATTCTTCGTTCTTAGCCTTTGAGGAAAAATGGTCGTCATTCTTCTTTCTCAGCCTTTCTGCTACATCCTCAGACTTGGTTATGTTTTTCTCACCCACCTCTACAGGTTTTGGCCCTCTTTCTTCTTCGAGCCAGATGGCTCCTTCTTCTTCCTAGGCACTTTTACCAATTCTCCCCCATTTTTCAAAGTAACGGCGTTGACTTGGGGATATTTCTATATATCTCTTGGGAGAGCTCCAGCAGGTCTATTATTTGGATTATTTGCCAATTTCCCGAATTGACTCTCTAGATTTCTGAACTCAGTACACAACTATTGATTGTCAGCCATTATCTTTTTCTTATGGAGCAAGAGCTTTTTCATTATATCAGTTAAACTTTGCTCAGCTTCTTGTGGTAGTTTAGGTTGCCGATTGTAATTACCTTGAGGTCTGTTGTTCTGTTTTCCACCGCATGAGAAGTTTGGATGGTTCCTCCAATTCGGATAGTATGTGTTACCATATTGAGCATTTTGATCATCGGACTTCTAGTTTTCTTCCCCACATAGTAGATGGACTCGGGGTTTTGGGACATTGATCACCCGTGTCGCTTTCCCACAAAACTCACAATAAATTTGTATATGTTGCACTTGTTACACCGGTTTCACTTATGCTTGAGAGTGCTTTCCAACCTGATTATCTATCTTGGCTACATTGACTCGCAATGTTGTGAAGGCATCTATTTCGTTTATATCACTTGTCTTAGGCCTGATTGCTCTACTTGGGTCTCCTTGTCCTTGCCAATTCTGATCATTTGAAGTAATGTTGTTAAGCAAGGCTTGGATTTCAGCATATGTACATCTTGCCAATTCTGATCATTTCAGCATATGGCTTTTCCATTTGCTAACCTCTACGAGCAGAATCTATGTACATCATGGAAGCTTCATCTAATCCTTCCACAAAAGTGTGACCTAAAACTTCATTTGTCTGACTGTGGTATGGGCATTCTCTAAGTAGTTTCTTGAATCGCTCCCAATCTTGGCAAAGAGTTTCGCCTTCCTCTGGTGGAATAATAAATCTAGCTCCTTAGCAATTTTGTCTTCCGATTTGGGATGAATTTAATTAAGAATTTTCATGCCAGCTCATCCCAGGTTCTGATTGAATTTGCGGACTCCTTTAGTAATCACTCCATCGCTTCCCCTAATAGTGAAGGAAAATTTCAGTCTAAGGTAATCCGAAGAAACATTTGGAAATTTATAGGTACGTGTGATCACCAAAAATTTCTGAATATGCCTCTATTGGTCCTCATATGGCAACCTCACATATTGACGATGACTTGTGTCATATTTTGAAAGCATAGGCCCTGCAGCTCCAAACACCGGCAGTTCTTGACTGTCTGCCATCCTTTTGATTGTGGAATTTCAACAATTACTTGTTGGTTTCGATTTCCTTAACCTGTGTTGTCGCCTTTGCTGCTTCCTCGGCTTCTTTGTCTTCTTTTGTTGCTATCTTGCATTTGTGGAAGAGTCTCTCAGGTTCTTTATCAAAGGGTTCAAGTTTATCTTTACAATCGTCCTTCTTCCTTGGCATTCACTTCACAAGTACCTGAATAAATAAAGTAAATAAAACAAGTCAAAACTTGAATAGAGAAATTATAAAAATTAACTCAATTAAACAATCGCTTAGTAAGTCCCCGACAAAGGAGCCAAAAACTTGTTGGTTCCCCAAATACACCAAATATACGTGGTCGTCAAGTAATAAGTGACTCGAATATCAGATGTCGAACCCACAAAGACTTAGAATAATTTTTAACTACGCTAACTAAAATGAATTTACTTTCAAAGGTAATCAAGAATGATGGTATTTCTATTAATCCACTGTTACAAAAAATAAACAAGTAGTCAACTACTTTGATAAGAATGCAAAAGTTTGTTGTTGGATTTTACGTAGATTCGATGAAGATTCAAGGGTTGTGATCGGTTTACCAAGGCTATTGAGTTCATATTTACATCTTGTTGATATGAATTATCTATGGTTGCTAGTTGACCGATTCATTTGTATAAATAGTATGTTTCCACACTACTATCCGTTTATCCATAATTTATGAATCATATATTCCTATGTTATTGAATCTATCATGAACGAATAAAATGTGACATTCAATTAAGTAAGATTGTTAAGTATATTTCTATCCTAACCGCGAAATTCTTCCCCGAACCACAGGTTCATTAACAAGCTCTATTTAATTGTACTCCAATCTAACTATGTCTTTTCCAAGCATAGCATAGATAGTAGGATGAAATGGTACCTACAACAATCCACAAATTAAAACTAGAATTAAAGAAACAACTACAAAATGATAACTCAAATTAACAAAGATGTAATTAATAAACGTCAATATTCATGGCAACCAAAACCCTAGAAAATAGAGTGTTTAGCCACTCATGTTCGTAGTAATAATTATCCAAGTATCTCGCATAAACAAATTACATAGAAAGGATAAAGGGATGAAGAACTCTATGATATTCCCCTCCAAAGTTGTTCCCGTCAGTGTTTTTGCATCAAATTAATGTCCAACCCCTCATTAATTATGTTTAGGTAGTAATTATAGGGTAGGGTCGGAGTCTCCAAGTCTAATACTTAGTAGGAAACATTTAGTTCGCGGACTAGGGGGTACTAGTCGCCTGACCTCGCGGGGCTAGGTCTGGGGCACGCCTGGAGCCTCGCGAGGCCAGGCCTAGCGCGAGCTTCGGGTGGTCTTTTTCACCTTTTCGTGCTCTTTTCTCGTGTTTTCGCCATCCTTTTTTATGCAACCTTCACTCATCTTTATATTCCAATGATCCTTCAGATAAAACAACTTAATTAAGCTCAAATGTCGCACATACTAACATCAAAACACCAAATGCAAAGCAAGCAATGCACTAAAAATATAGAAATATAGCCAAACATCATATTACGCCAGAGAATATGCAAAAGATAAAAATGATCAAAGAGTACTACTTCCCTAATTATTCTATTTTTTCTAATAATTATTCATTGTATGCTCCTGAGATATAAAATAAAATTTGTTGAAACTCACTTTGCTATTACATAAAATGTAACTTTATTCGCAAAATGAAGGACGAGAATAAATATTACATTTTAATCAATCTCAAGGATGACTTTAAATTTTTTATTGCATGAGTTATCTCAAGACCATAAGTTTACAAATCGTTTTTGTCTCTTTAGGCATCTTGTTTGATTAGTAATGATTGATTATTATGTTTTTTATAATAAGAATTCTAACAATTACTATTTACCTATTCATGGAGTAGCAAGGAGGAGGAGTGGAATGAAGGAGGGATTGATCGAGATTCTGTTACTTCTGTTAAAATGTGATAAAGGAAATCAGTAAAAGTCCATAGCTTTCGAATTATGCAAATCTGCCTTCCGTTAATAATTCAGATTAGATATACTCTTTTTACTACAAATAAAAGGTTAGATTTTTTCTTGTGACTAATGTTCATTACAGTTCACAGTGACGAAACCCTTCTTCCATCGGCTGTCTGCACAATTAATACGTACCTAAAAATATCCTCATTCATCTTGATATACCCTCCGTTTCTAAACCGATCAACACACCGTACGAAACCTCCTTTCCTACTTTTGACTTCGTTAAAATCCATCTAATAACTCCGTCCATTCGCAGTAGAATAGGCACCATCTTCACAGTAGAAGACACCATTTGCTTTTTTTATCTCCACTCACGCATCGCACGGTCATACTCATTCCATTGTTGTTACCATGTTCAATTCACAAAAATTAAGACCTGAATATTATCACCTTGGTTTCATCTCCACCAATACCAAAACTAACGTCCTTCACATATTCTTTTTCATTCCCTTTACACAACTCAAAAGCTCCTTCATTAACTGTTGATTATGGAAATTCTGAAACTTTTAAAACTTTTGTCTAGGATTGTTCACAAAGGTTGAAGATGAATTCAACAGAGCTACAAATATTGATCTAATAGTAGGTGGAAGAAGTACATAGATGTTTTATTTGTCAAATTGATGTTAATATTAGTTGTGCCTTGTAATTGGCGATGAATAGTAACTCCAATGGAATTGGGGATTAAAGTATTTTGAAGAAATCGTCAATTGTAACAACCCTCCCGGTCGTTTTGAGTATTTTAGCTCCATTTTTTCCTATTTAATATGTATATTTGTGATTATAGGACTTGGCGGGGTGATTGGTTTAGTTTCGGGAAACTTTTAGTTTGAGTTGGGACACTTAGTCCCTTGGTTGAAGGCTTAAGTTGTAAAAGTTGACCGAAGTTTGACTTTTCTGTAAACGACTCCGTAACGGTATTTTGGTGGTTTCAATAATTTCGTATGGTGAGTTCGGATTTAGGCATATGTATGAATTTGAATTTGGAGATTTCTAGGACATTTTTGGCTTGAATTAGCAAAAGTTGGAAGGTTGAAGGTTCGGAAAGTTGATAGGTCCGAGAGTTGACTTCATTGATATCATGTTCGAATTTTGGTTCTTGGAGTTGGGGTAGGTCCATTATGTCATTTGGGACTTGCATGCAAAATTTGAGGTTATTCCGAGTTGTTTAGCCATATTCAGCGTAAGTTTTGAATTTGACAATTCAGATTAGTTCCTTAGGCTTGAATTGAGGTATGATTCGTGGTTTTGATATTGTTTTGTGTGATTTAAGACCTCGAGTAAGTCCGTGTTTTATTTTAGGATTGGTCGATGTGTTTGGACGGGGTCCCGGGGGCTTCAAGTGTGTCTCGAATTGATTTCGGATCATTTTTGGACTATGTTGAGGCACAGATGTGGCCTTTGCGGCACAGATTTTGGATCATTTTTGGACGGGGTCCCAGGGGCTTGGGCTTATGATATTTTCGCATCTGCGGAGGTCTAGTCGCAGATGTGGAGGCACATATGTGGCCTTTGTTGCGCAGGTGCGAGGCTGTCCTGGCGAGTGGGAAGTCCGCATATGGAGATGGTTTCCGCATAAGGGAAAGAGCTTCTGCGAGGGGTGGCTACAGAATTGAAAGCACGAGTGCACTTGGAGAGATGCAGAAGCGGGAGGTCGAGAGCATAGTGGGTATTGCAGATGTGGTCCTTTTATCACAGAAGCGGTACTGCAGATGCGGTTAAGTGTCCACATATGCGGAAGTACTGGACAAGATTTAATATCGAAGGCTTTGGCTATTTTCTCATTTTTTTTTAGTTGTGGAGCTCAGTTGGAGGCGACGTTTGGAGGACTTTTCATCACAATTAAAAGGATAGGTAATCCTTACTTGATTTTGGTATTAGATATTAATTACTCATTGATTATTATACCCAATTTATATGAATTTAAGGGGGAATTTAGAGGTTTTTCGACTATGATTTTGGAGAGTGAGAATTGATGATTAGCAGGTCGATTTAAGATTGGAATTGGATGGACCACATATATTGGACTCGTATCGGAATAGGTGTTTGAAATTTGTGAGTTTAGTCAGGTTTTGGGGTGCGGTCCCGGAGTTGACTTTGCGTAATTGATTGAAGATCTTAGCTTTATCATTTAGTATTATTTTCCATGGTTTTTGTTGACGATATTAAGTTTTTTTTTCTAGATTTGAGCGGTCCAAAGGTTGATTCACGTGGGAATGGCTTCATAGAGTACTAATTTTCCTTGCTTGAGGTAAGTATCATGCCTAAACTTGGATGAGGCATTAGTCATAGGTGGTGCACATGTGCGGCGTTGAGCCCATGTGCGTGCACCAGGGTATTATTCATGCTCGGAGTAGTGCTTAGACTATGATATTCCTTGAGTTGATTTCTAAGCTTCATATTGTGATGTTTCTCCTATTTTTACCCCTTTTATGAGGTATTTGTACCTTGTTTGAGGTTACATCGAGGTTAATCTCCTGATTGAACCTGATAATTGCTACTTTTGTGATAAAATTGACTGATTTGAGCTATGAAAGCGGACTTCACACATGCATACACTTTAGCATGTTACTTATAGTAGTTATGGATTATGAAATTGATAATCATGATCATGTACATGTAATCTTGTATATTTGCCTTTTTGTATATGGATTGGACTTGTAGAATGTGAGTTGTCTGTGCGGAAGTGATTATTGGCACGTGAGTTGTCCGTGCGATTGAGATGTGATAGCATGTGATTTGTCCGTGCGGATATGAGATATAAGTATAATTGGCACATGAGTTATCCGTATAATACGTGGATTTTTTGTGCGGATCGGAGATATTTTTATTATTAGCACGTGAGTTGTCCGTGCGATGTTATTGGCATGTGAGTTGCCTGTGCAGCACGTGAGTTGTCTGTGTGGTTGATATATTATTGACACGAGAGTTGTCCGTGCAACAGGTGAATTGTCCGTACAGAGTGTGGATATGGATCCATTCCCCAAAGGATCACCCTCTCATGTTTCTCTCTTAATGGTGTACACGCGGTATGAGGAAAGTTTATTAGTGGTTTGGTTTTGTTATTGAGACTCCGAGGAAAGGCTGGCCAGTGTTTGGTTTGGTTATTGCATTTCATATTTACTTGCAATTTCTCTGGTTGTTACACCTATTAAATTCAAGAGGTTATTGATAACACTATAGCAAAAGAAGAAAGACTTCTCTCCTCTCTCTAGCTCTCAGTGTACGATTAGCGTGTTGCTAACTTGCGCCTGCCTGAAATGGGGGGAAGAGGACGGCCAAAACGGAATTCGACAAAGATGTAGCTTATAGACTTCATAACCACAACAGGAAGAACAACGCGGAAAAGGAAATCACCTCAGGGAATCCTAACTCGAGATATGGCCGGAGCAACTACACCAAAAACAATTATGGGATCTATGGAGGGAACGAGCTCTGGCGCCGGAGTGACTGCTGAGTTGCAATCGAAGGATGCATGCATGAGAACTCCAGGAGTAGCTAAGCAACTGATGATGGCAATCCCCAATCCTACGGAGACGAAATCGGAATCGAAGAAGGAATTAATGCCCAATTGATTGGGGGAAACCTAGGCCAGGGGGATACTAAGGAAGGATCAATTGACATAAGTGAAACAACTGAACCTATTGATATTTGAGTGAGAGCAAAAGCAGCAACAAGCATCAAATAGGAATAAGACATGGGCGAATCTTATCACCAGGAACAAATTTGCTGCACGATGTATGGCTTTAACTTCCATTGCACCTACAATTCAGAATGGAGAACTAATTGTGGAGCTGCAACAGATTGAAAAGGGCACTGAAAAATGAAAATATGCTATCATACTATATGTTGTAGGGGAGGCCCCAAGCATTGGGGCAGTAGAGAGATTTATTGCAATCCAATGGAACTTTACTTCTAAGCCTAAGATATATTACCATACTTTGTGATTAAGTTCAATAGTTTGGAGGAAAGAAATGAAATCTTGCATTCAGGGCCATACACCATCAATAGCAGGCCAGGCCAGTAATTACAAAGTCTTGGACTGCTAAGTTTGATTTCAATGAAGAAGTGTTGAAGACTATACCATTGTGGGTGATCCTGCCTAACTTACCACTCAATTTATGGGAAAATGAAATATTAAGCAAGATAGGGAGTAGTCTAGGAACTCCTATCTATGCTGATGCCTGTACTACCAAGGTGGATCGTACATCATATGCAAGGATTCTGGTAGAAATGGATATTATCAGGCCATTACCTACAAAGTAGAAGCTCAAGGATTCTAAAGGAAAACTATTTAAGCAAAATGTTGAATATGAGTGGAAATCACTTTACTGTAGTTCATGAATGGGGGCAGTGTTGTCAAGATAAAGCCACTCAACAACACCCCAAGGCACCACAACATCAGAAGGGCAAGAATATGAAGCAGAAACAAGGATGTAGATCTAAGGGAGGGCAAGAAGAAGAACACTGTAAAACAGAGAAGAAACAAGAGAAGAAGACTCTTCAAATATCTGAGGGAGTGACAAACCCACCGAGCAAGGAGATGATCCCCAAAACTAGTAGTGCTCCAGTGCTGACCGCAAATGAAGGTTGGCAGACTATAAGAGGGAAGCCTGTTGCTAAAGGGGGAAAAATATGTTGTGAACGATTAGTAGCAATGATAAATGGGTTTGGCCTGCTTGGGGATAATGAAATGCAATTACACATTGGTGCTTCATGCAATACTCAACAAGGTTGCCAAAATAGTAGAGGGGTTGATATAGGAGGTACTCTAATTAATTCCAAATGAAGTTGATTACTTGGAATGTGACAGGCCTCAATTAAGCCTATAAGAAAAAGGAGTTAATGAGGTTTATAAGGGATAACAAAATTATTATGATTACTATAGCTGAACATAGAGTCAAGCAACAACAAGCTAGTAGAATAATGCAGAAGATAGCACTGGCTTGGCAGTGGTGTCACAACTATAAGACGGAGTGGAAGACTTTGGATACTCTGGGATCCTAATGAAGTTCAATTCAAGATGATATGTCATAAAGAACTAACATACATGGATAGGTCCTAATTCATGCCTTGAGATTGCAGTTTAGCTTTACTGCTATATATGGACTACAAACTATTGGGGACAGATGAAGTTTATGGAGTGAACTGCTGAGTCTACACCAAATGATTGAGGGACCATGGCTTTGTATGGTAGGCTATAATGTAGTACTAAGTGTAGATGATAGGTTTAATGGCCATCCTGCTTAGGAGCTGGAAGTTAGGAATTTTCAACAATTTCTCATGGATGCTGGTATGGCTGAAAGAAGAGCAGTGGGCAGGAATTATACATGGACTAACAGCCATGTCTTTAGCAGAATTGATAGAACAATAGGGAACTCTGAATGGATGACACAACTGCCTTATTTAGATGTACTGGAGATGAATCCCTACTTCTCTAATCACTCCCCGCTATGCATTCAGTTCAAAGACAGTCCAATGAAGCCTAAGCCTGTCAGATTTTTTAACTACCTGGCTGAGCACACATATTTTCAAAGTATAGTTAAAGAAGTATGGGATGCCAATCATGCCACCGACATGAAGAAAATTTGGCTGAAACATAAACTGGTTAGACAAGTACTCAAAATTCTTCACTCCTCAGAGTTCTCAGAGATACAGTCAAAGGTTAAAAATACAAGGCAGCAAGAAGTTCAAGAGAAAATACGCGATAAAAGTACATCTTCTGACTTCCTTGAGGAGGAAAAGCAATTAAGACAACAACTGGAGAAATGGGTATCTGTTGAAGAAAATATTTACCAACAGAAGTCTAGGGTCCAATGGTTGGAACTAGGAGATTCATTTTCAGCATACTTCTATGCATCTATGAAGAATAGAGTCAGTCACAACAAAATCAGAAGCTTAGTTAACATATGGGAAGACATTGTTCAAACTGACAAAGGCATTGAGGAAGAGATAATAGGGTTCTACAAAGACTTACTTGGATCTTCTGCAAATGAATTACCTTCCATACAACCTAGTGTTCTGAAAGAAGGGGGAATACTAGGCAGGGGACAACAACTAAAACTAATTGACCGAGTCACAAAAGAAGAAGTATATGTTGTACTCTGTGGGATAGATGCATGAAGGCTCTTGGCTGTGATGGGCTCAATGCTCATTTCTTTAAAAAGACATGGCAGCTATAGGAGATGATATTACTACAGCTATATTGAGGTACTTTAAAACATCTAGTATGCATTTTCCTGTTAATGTCACTACAATTACCTTGATCCCAAAAGTAAAACACCCCTCATATGTTAGAGATTTTAGACCTATTTCCTGGTATTTAGTTATCTGTAAGATCATTTCAAAGATCTTAACAAATAGATTAAAAGGAGTTATGGACTTTTTGGTGGATAATAACCAATCAAGATTTGTACCAGGAAGAGTGATAACTGACAACATCATTCTTAGTCATGGATTGGTGCAAGGTTATGGGAGGAAAGGGGTATCTCCTAGGTGCATTGGACATGCAAAAAGCGTATGATTCTATTGAATAGGTATTCTTAGAGCAAATCTTAAGTAACCTGAACATACCTGTTATTTCCGTTGATTGGGCCGTGAAGTGTGGTTGAACTGTATCATATTCTATACTACTTAACAGCAACCCAATAAAGCCTTTCAAGCCAAAAAATCAGACAAGGAGATCCACTGTCTCCTTACTTGTTTGTGTTAGCCATGGAGTACCTGACTAGAATGTTCAAGACTTTGCAAATAAAGCCAAACTTCAACTATCATCCTAAGTGTGAGAAATTGAAGATAGTCCAATTGGGGTTTGCAAATTATCTCTTGTTGTTCTGTAGAAGAGATGTCATATCTCTGGGTATGCTATATGAATGCTTTGATGCCTTCTCCAAAGCATCAGGTTTGAAAACTAATGTGAATAAGAGCTCTATCTATTTTGGAGGGGTGAATTGTAATGACCAACAACATATTTTAAGTGGGCTGAAGTTTTTCAAGGGTGAATTTTCTTTTATGTAACTGGGAGTTCCTCTAACCACTAAAAGGATATCTATCTCATAATGCCAACCACTAAGAGAGAAAATTCTGGGCAGAATTAAGACCTGGACCGCCAGATACCTCTCATATGCAGGAAGACTACAACTGATCAAAACTATTATGTTCTCTATACAAATATTCTGGTCCCAGATCTTTGTATTACCAAAGAAGATCCTAGAGAGGATAGAGCTACCTCTGGACAAGTGGTTCAGAAAGTTCAAGAAAGGTTCTGCTATAATGGGAGAAGGCCTGTTTACCAAAAACAGCTGGAGGATTCAATATCTTGGATGTATACACTTGGAACAAGGCTGCCATCTGCAAACTATTATGGAATCTTAGAAATAAGAAGGATAGGTTGTGAGTCCAATGGTTACATATGTACTATGGGAAGCAACAATCAATCTGGATCAAGGCACCCAAGCAAGCCTCATAGGTGGTTCAGAAAATCATAAAAGCAAGAAACTACATTGAGGATGTGGGCCTAGGTATGGATGATATTTTGAAATGGAATCACTTCTCTATCAAGAAGCCTTATTTACAAATGAGAGATGACTTCCAAAAAGTATCGTGGAGGAAACTAACATGTAACAACCTCGGATTACCCAAATGGTTCTTTGTATTGAACTTGGCTATACGGAACATGCTACTTACCAGAGATAGACTATCATTTGGGGAGTTATTGACAATGCAAGCTGTCCACTATCTAATGAGCTTGATGAGTCTACAAACCATCTATTCTTCTTATATAGGGTATCTGCTGAGATATGGCACAAGCTATTTGGATGGAAAGACATTTACAGACATGCCATGGACTAGCAGAATGTAATATTACGGGCAGAAACAAATGCAAAGGGTAGAGCTGCAGGTGTTGAGATCTTTGGAATGACTATGGCTGCTTGTGTATACCATATCTCGCAGGAGAGAAATATGAGAGTGTTTCAAAGGAAAAGTCAACCAAACCAGGTGTTGATAAGGCTAATAATTCAAGAAGTAATTTGCAGAGGATCCAAGGAGACTAGACTGGCAAGGACAATTGAAAAGCTAAACTTTTATACTTAGATGTCATGGTAGCTGTAAGTAGTAGACTGATGTAGTGAATTGTGTAGTGGACTAGAAGGTAGCGACGGTGTGATTGGGTTGTCCAATCTCTGTTTACCTGCTTGTTTCTTTTAAACAATGTACATATTGTTACTGGTAATAAAATAATTACTTACCAAAAAAAATTCTTTGGTTGTTTACCTGATTTATTTGCATATCTTCTATATATGCTGGATTGTTGACTGAGCAAAGTACGTTATGTTATCGTATGCACCAAAGTGGTTTTATCTGTGATTCATCACTTGGTCATATTATTGTTCAGTACTTGTTGGGATTATGAACTGTACAGGTGATTAGCGAGTGTCATTTTTAAATCCTGCTTATATTGCCTCGACGAGATTAGTAATGATACTTGCTATGTACATGGGCTCCGTTGTACTTATACTACACTCTGCGCTTAATTGTGCAGATCTAGGTGTTGGACTGAGCCACCAGTAGCTGAGGCTTGTTACTGGGTTATCTTTGGAGAGACAAGGTAGAGTTGCATCTCGCCCATAGTCTTGGCGTCCCTTTTCATTTTGTGTGGTTGTCTTTCATTCATATAGTATTATTAGTTGATATTTCAGACTTGTATTTTCAATTTAGAGCTCATGACACTATATTACCAGTTCTTGGTATTTATTATGTATCGACGCTATTATGTTATATTGATTTAGACTTGTATTATTTACGTCATTTCTATTATTATGATTCGTTACCGTTATGTTCGGCTTGCCTACCAAGTTCATTAGGTGCCATCAAGACCGGTTGGTAGTTTTGGGTTGTGATAAGTTGGTATCAGAGCTTTAGGTTCATAGGTTCTACGGGCAATGAGCAAGTATAGTAGAGTCTTGGGGATCGGTACGGAGACGTCTGTACTTATCTTCGAGAAACTGCTGAAATGTTATGAAACTTCCCTTTCTTATATTGTTGTTTTGTGGATTTACTAGTTGTGAAGTTTGAACCTTTATTTTTTTATTATCTTACAGATGGTGAGGACACGTTCATCCAGTTAGGTGGGATAGGCAGCAGTGCTACCAATTAGGGCTGCGAGAGGTTTGGCTGAGGTAGGGGCCGAGGTGGGGCTCATACTGCAGCTAGAGTAGCACCTGTGGAGCCACCAGTTGCTCTAGTGGAGGAGCATGTTCTGGATGCTGTTGAGAAAGTGGGATGAGCTCATGGTCTTCAGGAGAACCTTGGCTCAGATCTTGAGTGTATACACGAGCTTGGCTCAGGCAGGCAAGATAATAGTTGCACCAACTACCTCACAGGTTGGGGGAGGAGCCTAGACTGTCACTGCCCATACACTAGAGAAACTAGCTCAGGGTTATCAGACACCAGGTGTGTTACCAATTCAGCCAGTTATTGCTACTCGGGTCAAGGTTGATCCGTCTATGACGTATGAGGAGCAAGTATTTAAGAAGTTTAGTGGAAGACAGTCAGAGGATGCTTAGAGTTTTCTGGATTGGTGTCATCGGATTCTTCACACAACGGGTATTATGGACACCAGTGGAGTTTCCTTTTACTACTTTTCAGCTGACAAGGCAGCCAACAGATGGTGGCAGACCTATGAGTCAGGTAGCCCAACTGGCGTAGCTCCACTTACATGGAATTAGTTCTCAGTTCTTTTCTTAGAGAAGTTTGTCCCACAGACTCGCAGAGAGGAGCTGGATACGGAGTTTTAGTAACTACACAAGGGGGATATGACTGTTACCCAGTACGAGATGAGATTCGCAGATTTGGCACGTCATGCAATACGTTGGTTCCCACTGAGAGGGAGAAGATCAGGAGGTTCATTGATGGCCTCAACTATGGTCTATGTTATAGTTTGGCTCGAGTGACCGAGATGGATGCTAGGTTTGACCAGGTGGTTGAGATCGCTAGGTGGTTCGAGCACGTTAGCATGCTTGAGCGAGAGGAGTGGGAGGCCCAAAGGCCCCGTGGTTCAGGTGATTTTAGGCCCGCTCAGGCAGGTTGTTAGATTCTGTGTGGCTCATCAGTTAGCAACATTTCATATAGTGCTCGCCCAGTTCATTCATCATTTAGTGCAGCCGGCCTAAAGTTCTACCATGTTCTGTCTGCATAAGGTTCCACAGGCACTTATTCTGGTTATCAGGTTCAGTAGCCTCGTCAGAGGAATGGTTGATTCGAGTGTGAAGACTTGAGTCATCTCAAGAGGGATTGCTGTAAACTTTTTAGTAGGGTCCCACAACAGAGCTCACAAGCTATGATTTCAGCACTAGTAGCTACACCACCCGCACAGCCAGCTAGGGGCGGGACTTAGTTATTTCGAGGTAGCCCTAGAGGGGGAGGTCGATCAGGTGATGGTCAAGCCTATTGCTATGCATTTCCTGCCAGGCCAGAGGCAGTTTCTTCCATCGCAATGATCACAGGTATTGTTTCAGTGTCCTAAAAGGATGCCTTAGTGAAATTTGATCCTGGTTCAACTTACTTTATGTGTCATCCTGTTTTGCTCATTTTTTGGATATGCTTCTTTATTCTTTAGATATACCTGTTCATGTATCTACACCAGTGAGTGATTCTACTATGGTGGATCGTGTATATCAGTCGTGTGTGGTTACTATTGGGGGTAATGATACTAGAGTTGATTTTTTATTTCTTATGATAATTGTTTATTTCTTATGGTTGATCTTGAGGTGATTTTGGGTATGGATTGGCTATTTCTGTACCATTCTATTCTTGATTGTCATGCCAAGATCATGACGTTGGCGATGCCGAGGTTGCCTCGGTTGGAGTGGAGAGGTTCTCTTGGTCAGACTCTTAGCAGAGTGCTTTCATATATGAAAGCTTAACGGATGGTTGAGAAGGAGTGTTTGTTGTATTTGGCCTTTGTGAGGGATGTTAATGCTGATACTCCTACTGTTGAGCCAGTTCTAGTAGTGAGGTAGTTCCTAGATGTGTTTCCTGTAGACCTGCCGGGCATGCCACCCGACAGGGATATTGATTTTGGTATTTATTTTGTGCTGGGAACTCAGGACATCTCTATTCCACCATATCACATGGCACCAGTAGAGTTAAAGGAGTTGAAGAAGCAGTTACAGGAGTATCTTGATAAGGGTTTCATCAGACCTATTGTATCACCTTAGGGTTCATCGGTACTATTTGTGAAGAAGAAAGATGGTTCTATGAGGATGTTCATTGACTATAGGCAGTTGAACAAGGTTACTATCAAAAACAAGTACCCAGTACCGCCTATTGATGATTTGTTTGATCAGCTTCAGGGTGCTAGGGTATTCTTGAACAATGATTTGAGGTCAGGGTACCATCTGTTGAAGATCCAGGATTTAGCTTTTCTGAAGACGGCTTTTAGGACCCGCTATGGTCATTATGAGTTTCTGATGTTGTCTTTTGGGCTGACCAATTCCCCATAAGCCTTTATGCACTTGATGAACATGGTATTCAACCCTATCTTGATTCCATCGTCATAGTTTTCATTGATGATATATTGGTGTACTCTCGCAGCTGGGAGGATCACGAGCAACATTTGAGTATTGTGCTCTAGACTTTAAGGGAGATGAAGCTATATGCTAAATTCTCAAAGAGTGACTTATAGTTAGATTCAGTGGCATCCTTGGGCCACGTGGTGTCAAGTTAGGGTATTAATGTGGACCAGAAGAAGATTGAGGTAGTTTATGGTTGGACCATACTATGTACTGCTACTGAGATCCGAAGTTTGCTTAGGTTGGCTAGGTATTATCCCCAGTTTGTGGAGGGAAATTCATCTATAGCAGCCCTATAGACTAGAATGACGTAGGTGGGTGCCATATTCAGATGGTATGATGAGTGTGGGAAGAGCTTTTAGAAGCTCAAGATTGTCTTGACTACAGCTTCGGTTTTGGTCTGGCCTTCGTGATCGGGTTCTTATATAGTCTATTGTGATGCTTCATGGATTGGCATTGGATTTGTGTTGATGCAGAAGGGTAGAGTGATTGCTTATGCTTCGCGTCACTTTAAGCCCCATGAGAAGAACTACCCAGTGCTAGGATTTGGAGTTAGTAGCCATTGTTCTTGCGCTCAAGATTTGGGGGTATTATCTTTACTATGCTTCTTGTGAGGTTTTCACGGATTATAGAAGTCTTCAGCATTTATTCAAGCAAAAGGATCTGAACTTTAGGCAACAAGGTGGTTAGAGCTACTAGTGGACTATGATATCACCATTCTTTATCACCAGGGGAAGGCCAATGTGGTGGCTGACGCTTTGTGTAGGAAGGCTCAGAGCATGGGAAGTCTTGCTTACATTCCAGTTGGGGAGAGGCCGTTTGCATTGGATGTTCAGGCTTTGCCAATTGGTTCATGTGGGTTGATATTTTGGATCCAAGCAGGGTTTTTGTCTGTGTGGTATCGCGGTTGTCCTTATTTGAGCGCATTAAGGTGCATCAGTATGATGATCCCCATTTGGTTGTCCTAAGGGACAGGGTGCAACACAATGATGCTAAGAGGTGAAAATTTGAGGTGATGGGGTATTGAGGCTTTAGGGTCAGGTCTGTGTTCTAAATATGGATGGGTTGTGAGAGTTGATTCTTAAGGAGACCCATAGTTGGCTGCAAAGAAGTACAATGATTTAAGGCATCACTATTGGTGGCATAGGATGAATAAGGATATTCTTTGGTATGTTGCTCATTGTTTGAACTGTTAGCAGGTGAAGTACGAGCATTAGTGACCCGATGGTTTGGTTCAAAGGCTAGAAATTTCGGAGTGGAAGTGGGAGCGTATCACTATGGATTTTGTAGTCAGGCTTCCACGGACTTTGAGGAGATTCGATGCAGTATGGGTCATTATGGACAGATTGACCAAGTCTGCGCACTTCATTCTAATCATAACTACATACTCTTCAGAGCAGCTAGATCAAATTTATATTCGGGAGATTGTTCACCTTCATGGTGTGCTCGTGTCTATTACCTTGGATCGAGGCACGCAGTTTATATTATATTTTTTAGAGCAGTGCATCGTGAGATGGGCACATAGGTCGAGTTGAGTAGGATATTTCATTCCTAAACGGATGGGAAGTCCAAGCGCTCTATTTAGATTTTGGAGGACATGGTACAAGCATGTGTCATTAATTTCGGAAGATCATGGGATCCACTTCTACCGTTAGCAGAGTTCGCCTACAATAACAGCTATCAGTCGAGTATCCAAATGGCTCCTTCTTTAGGACTTATATCGGAGGTTGTGTCGTTCTTCTGTTGGTTGGTTTGATCCTAGGGAGGCTAGATTGGTGGGAACTGATTTGGTCCGTGATGCTTTGGAGAAGGTGAAGTTGAATCATGAGCAGCTTCATAAAGAACAGTCCAAGCAGAAGATTTATGCTGATAGAAAGGCTCGTGATATGGCATATATGGTGGGTGAGAAGTATCTACTCAAAGGTTTGCCCATGAAGGGTGTGATGAGGTTCGAGAGGAAGGGAAAGTTGAGCCCTATGTATATTGGTCCTTCTGAGGTGCTTGAGAGAGTTTGAAAGTGGCCTACAGACTTGCCTTGCCACCTAGTCTATCAGGAGTTCACCCAGTGTTTTGTGTTTCCATGCTCCAGAAGTGTTATGGGGATCCATCACATGTTTAGGACTTTAGCGCTGTGCTGTTGGATGAGGATTTGACTTATGACGTGGAGCCGGTGGCCATTTTTTGGCCGTCAGGTTCGAAAGTTGAGGTCGAAGAATATAACATCGGTGAAGGTTCATTTGAGAGGTCAGTCTGGCAACGAGTTTACTTGGGAGACTGAGCAAGAGATGCGGAGCAAATCTCTTCTCCTTTTTGAGACTCCAGTTATGATACTAGATTCCTTCGAGGACGAACGTTTGCTTAAGACGAAGAGAATGTAATAACCCAGCCAGGCGTTTTGAGTATTTTAGCCCCGTTTTGTCCTATTTGATGCTTTACATATGTGTATTTTTGATTATGAGGCTTGGCGAGGTGGTCGGTTTTGGTTTCAGAGAAGTTTTTATTTGAGTTGTGACACTTAGTCCCTTGCTTGAAGGCTTAAATTGTATGAGTTGACCGCAATTTGACTTTTATGTAGACAACTCTGGAACTGTGTTTTGATGGTTTCAGTCGCTTCATATGGTGATTTTGGACTTAGGCGTATGCCTAGATTTGGATTTGGAGGTTCCTAGGTCATTTTAGCTTGAATTAGCAAAAGTTGGAAGGTTGATAGGTTTGACTGAGAGTTGACTTTGTTGATATCGGGTTTGGATTTTGGTTTCGGGAATCAGGAAAGGTCTATTGTTTGGGACTTGCATGTGAGATTTGAGGTCATTCCGAGTTGTTTAGGCATGTTCGGCGTAAGTTTTGAATTTTAAAATTTGGATTAGTTTCTTAGGATTAAATTAAGATACAATTCATGGTTTTGATATTGTTTTGTGTGATTTCAGAGTTCAAGTAAGTCAGTGTCATGTTTTGGAATTGGTTGATGTGTTTGGATGGGGTCCCAGAGGCCTCGATCGTGTATCAGATTGATTTCGGATCCTTTTAGGACTATATTGTATTGTTGACGATTTCAGGGTTTCTAGTGCTTTCACATTTGTGGAAGTTTCACCGTAGAAGCGGAGCCGTAAATGCAGCCTTTGTTTCCCAGGTGCGAGTCTGTCAAAACAAGTGGGATGTTCGTAGATGCGGATGGTTTCCGCAAAAGCGAATGTGCTTCTGCGAGGGGTGGCAGTAGATGCGAAAGTGTAGATGAGATTGGAGAGCCGTAGAAGTAGGAGGTTAGGAGCTTAGTGGGGATTTCAAATGTGGTCCTTTTACCATGGAAGCGGCACCGCAGATGCGGTTAAGTATCCACAGATACAGAACTGCTGGACATGATTTAATATCGAAAGGCTTGGCTATTATCTCATTTTTTGAGTTGTGGAGGTCAGTTGGAGTTGCTATTTGGAGGCCTTTTCATCGGGTAAGTAATCATTACTTAATTTTGGTGTTAGATATAGATTACCCATAGATATTACACCAAATTTATATGAATTTAAGGTGAAATTGGAGGTTATTGGACTATGTATTTGGAGAGTGAGAATTGATGATTTGACGGTCGATTTGAGGTGTAATAAGATGAATACCATATATTTGGACTCATATTGGAATGGACGTTCGAAATTTATGAGTTTGATCAAATTTTATGGACTCATATCGGAATGGATGTTTGAAAACCATATATTTATGAGAATTGATGATTTGAGGGTCGATTTGCAAGCCATTGGTTGACCTTTTGGGTTGACTTTGAATAATTAATTCAAGATCCTAGCTTTATCATTTGGTATTGTTGTTTATGGCTTTTATTGATGATATTATGTTATTTTAGCTAGATTCGAGCCGTACAGAGGTTGATTCACGCGAGAAGGACCTTTTAAAGTACTGATTTGGCTTGCTTGAAGTAATTATCTTACCTAAACTTGGATGAGGCACTAGTTGCTGAGTTATTGTGATAGCTATGTGCTATGGGTGACGCACATGTGTAGGGTTGAATCCATGTGCATGCATCGAGGTATTATTCATGCTCGGGATAGTGCTTAGGCTATGATATGACTTGAGGTGATTGCTAAGCTTCATATTGTTATGTTTCTACTAGTTTTACCCCTTTTGTGAGTTATTTGTACCATGTTTGTAGTTACATAGAGGTTAATCTCCTTATTAAACTTGATAATTGCTACTTTTGTGATGAAATTAACTGATTTGAGCTATGATAACATATTTCACACATGCATACACTTTAGCATGTCACTTATACCACTCTTGGATTATGAAATTGATACTCATTGATCATGTACATATCATCTTGTATATTTGCCTTATGTGTGTGTGGATTAGACTGTTAGCGCGTGAGTTGTCCTTGCGGATGTGATTATTAGCACGTGACTTGTCTGTGTATTTGAGATATGATAGCACATGAGTTATCCATGCGGATCTGAAATATTATTACTATTAGCACGTGAGTTGTCCTTGCAGCACGTGAGTTGTCCGTGTGGATATGAGATAATGTTACAATTGGCATGTGAATTATCCGCGCAACTCAAGAGTTGTCAGTGCGGATATGAAATATTGTTACTATTTGCACATGAGTTGTCTGTGGAGCACGTGAGTTGTCTGTGCAGATCCGAGATATTGATGTTATTGGCACATGAGATGTCCATGCAGCACATGAGTTGTCAGTGAGGTTGATATATTATTGGCACGTGAGTTATTCGTGTAGCACGTGAGTTGTCCGTGTAGCGTGTGGATATGGATCCATCCCCCAAGAGTCACTCTCTCATGTTTCTCTGTTGATTGTGTCCACGCAGTATGAGGAAAGCTGACAAATGGTTTGTTTCGGTTATTGAGACTCTGAGGAAAGACAGGCCATTGTTTGATTTGGTTATTGTATTGCATCTTTAATTGCAATTTCCCTGGCTGTGTTACCTGATTTATTTACATATCTTCTTTATATATTGGATTGTTGACTGAGCAGAGTACATTAAGTTATTGTGTGTACTAAGGTGGTTTTATCTGTGATTCATGATTTGATCATATTATTGTTCTGTACTTGTTGGGATTATGAATTGTATAGGTGATAAGTTAGTATCATTTATAATTCTTGCTTCTATTACCTCGTGGAGGTTAGGTATGATACTTGCTGAGTACATTGAGTCAGTTGTACTCATACTATACTCTGCACTTAATTGTGTAGATTCAGGGGTTGGACCGAGCCACCAATAGCTGAGGCTTGTTCCTGAGCTGTCGCTTGAGAGACGAGGTAGAGTTGCATCTCAGCCGCAGTCCTGGCGTCTCATTTCATTTTGTACTTTTGTATTTCATTCTACTGGTATTGTTATTTGGTATTTCAGACTTGTATTTTTGTTTTAGAGCTCATGACTCTGTATTTATTGGTTCATGCGGAATTTTTATGTACCGATGCTATTATATTACGTTGATGGCTTTAGACTTGTATCATTTTTATCATTTCTGTTATTATGATTCGTTATCATTATGATCGGCTTGCCTTACCAAATGCATAAGGTGCCATCACGATCGTTGATTTTTTGGATCGTGACTTCAATTTTGGCCGGTCAAAGTTTATCGAAACTTTAATATATATAAAAGGGTTGGATTTTTTTTTAGGTATTTTGACAGTTTAGAAAATCTGTAGCATTTGTCCAGCTTCCTTTCGTTGGTGAGCTCCACACTGGAATACTCAAAATCTTATGTCCCAAATAGTCCAAATTTTCTTCTGAACTATCCACTATTGTCCTAATTTTCCCTTGAAATATGTACTAATGTTGGGGATTAGTCTTAATAGCGTAAATCAGCCTCTTTTCTATTTTACAAGAAATGGTAGATCTGACCTTAACTATTAATTATGAGCAAACATGCATTTAGCATAATTTAGAGGTACATTTGGACATTTATTGTATAATAGGACAAACGACTACTTCTACCAAATTGGTCATTACAAAAGTAAGGGTGGAATGAAACATGAAAATAATAGCAATCCCATCCAACCAAATTGGTCGTTATATAATATAGGACATTTTTTATTAATAGCAATTTATTTAAAAATACAAATATAATAAATTTAAGATGATAATTAAAGAAAACATTGAAATTAAAGTTACAATACAATCAAATAAGAAAGACATTTCAAACAAGATTTTGTATTCAAACTAATTGAAAGAGGTAACCACCACTTATTCTTTAAGTTTATGACCCCTACATTTTATGGATTGTTATTTATAATTATGTTTTAGTCAACCTGATAATATAAAAGCATTTTAACAATATCAGTATATTAAAGTTAAACTCCTCCTAAATCAATATCACATTCGTTCGCGAACGTTTGTAAAGTAGTTTATGAAAAGGTAAACAATATATACTCTAAATAATCTACCGGCAGCAAGTAGGGTGAATTTTGTAGCCTCACCTTTTGGTCTTGAGTCCTAGTTTCAAGCATTCTGTTTTTCCCTTGTAGCAAACACCCAAAAGAATCTTGCAGCCTCAAGCTCCCTTGGTCTTTCCAAAAGGAAATTAAATTGAGATGAAATATGGGAGGAAAGGGAGGAATTCCGAATAGCGGGATAAGGAAAGAGAAAGGAAGTGCTTTCGTTCTCTAATCTTTTTGCCCGTTTTTCTACTCATTCATGGGAAGAAAAATTCCTTTAGGAGAGGTTCATCCCAATCATCCTCTCATATATTTTTTATTTCTTACTGCTTGCATTGCTGCAACCATTGGCATATTTTCTTCTCTTTGTGGTCTCTTAGAGAGAATAAAAGGATCTCCTGACCCTTCTGCAGGAGATAATATTGAAGCCAAAGAAAATGCAACCATTGTTAGCAATGAGTTATCTCAGGCAGATATTGCAAAAATCTCAGATGTAAATGAGGAATCGACCGATAAACCAGAGCGAAAAAGTGACGAAATATTCTCGCAACAACCATTGCCACCACCACCAGCTATGAGGGCAGTTGCTTCTTGTAATTTAAGGACCAATTCAATGGCTCCTACTCGCGTTTCCAGGTCGAATTCAAGCATGAAATCTCTACAGAGAAAATTAAGTACAAGCATGAGCATGAAAGCATTTTCGGGGGCATTACCACAGCGCCATGAGAAGAATTCCAAGTTGAAACACGAAGACTCAATTTGGAAGAAACAAATCATCTTAGGGGAGAAATGTAAAGTCCCAAATCATGAGGATGATGACACGGTTTTATATGATGAAAATGGGAATAGAATCTCAACTTATCATCCAAAACAACTCAATGTCATGTCCATGTCACGGCCATCTTCACAGATAGATGAAAATGCAATTCCAAATTAAAGAAACTAGGTAGGAAGAAAAAACAAAACTATGTATAGAGCAATTTTGCTTGTTCAGAATGGGGAACACTGATGATGATAAAGAGTTAACATGGTTTCCGTCAAATCCTTGTTTCATTCTTGTTTGTATATAAGTAATTAACTTGTGGTTCTGATCAAGTACATTTCTCCATTGTTAGCCTTTATTATTTCATATACTCTTTCATTATGATTTACGATTGAGTTCATTGTCTCATGATATTTTCAATAATGGTTACCATGCATCACATATCAATTGTTAAATGTTCGTAAGCTAAAGCGAGAGGGCGTCTGGAAACAATGATGGTAGGGTGTCAATGATTCCGTTTGGACTATTATTTTATAAACTTTGTAGTATACTAATTTTTTGGTTACTCTATTTTTATAATCGAAATTAAACTTTTCGAAACCATCTGAATCATCTTGCTTTCCTTTCGGTATCACTAAGATTTGGTTCAATTAATTTTCGGTATTTTTTTTTCAAAATATCGTATAAAAGTCGCTAACAGAAATTAGAACATAATAACATGCATGCGTGCTTGGATATAACTTAGACAAAATCTCTAGACATTTTTACTTTTTAAAAGGTGATAAATGTAACGGCATGTTTAATAGGAGTTAATATGACAAAGTAGAATGACGTGTTCGGAAAGTATAAACAACATCCTCGGGGTTGTTCCTATAAGTACTGTGCATACTAGACTCGGTGCTAAGCATATGAAAGTAGCCACGAGACTGATAATTGAAGTCGTTAATAGCTGCAAATAAGGAAAGGATCGGTAAATCATTAATTACACACGATTTGCTACTATTATCTCAATCATTACAAAACAATCATGTAATGAGTAAATAATGCAATAAATAATAGTAACTGAGCTAAATAAGGCAAACAATTATGAGTAGTACTACTATTTAAACCCTTCCTTCCATAACTTGTATCCTCGTCGAAAGTTCTACTAAGTTATATTGTCAATTATAGAATTCTCTTACTATTCTCTATTGGAAGATTAAATTTTACCTATTGGAGAAAAAGTGCAATCATCAATGAGATTTTTATTTCCTTTATTCTATTAGTTTAATTATTTATTATTATTATTATTATTATTATTATTATTATTATGCATTTCTCGCATCAATTACATTTGAAAAAGTGAAGTAAGTCGATTATTAAAAACCTGCATTATTTTAATTAATTGCTTTGACTTCAAAAACTATTTTGGGTTAAATAATTGGTTCTCTTACCAGAAAATCTAACAGTCTTATGAATTTCCATATATACTTACATGATATTAATAAATTATATATGGAACTGGTCAAATTACTTAGCAGGGAATTGATAAGGGAGATCGCCTCTAAGGAATTCACCTATGCATTCTCCCCAACATCAATGTGATAACTCAGCAGTCAGATATGCTAATTGCAACATCGAGCAGCGAAATGACGGGCAGTCAAGTTTACTGAATGAGTTGATGTGATTCATTGCTCAACAAATTGAAGAGGCATTGTAAACCTTGTCAGAAAATGCACGAAACATAGTTCCAATGTCGCCGCTAGTTAATACTACCACAGAAAATCCTAATTTAGGGCTAAAAAATTTTGGCAGTAGAAGAGATTTCAAATAGCTCTTAAGTAGGAGGTTCAGGTACACTAAATAATTCCGATTTACAAAACTTAGTTCTAACCTTACAGAAGGAACTCAAGGAACAGAATGAACATATAGAGAAAACCCCGAGTGTGCCACAAGTAATTTAAGGTGTGGATATAGATAAGTATTCATAACAACCATAGAAACGTAGCGTAGCACTATTATCCATGCCAATGATATTCAAGATGCCAGACATTCCTACGTACGATAGAACTTCTAATCATTGAGACCACGTGACTGTTTTTTCCACATGAGTCAAAGGCAATGATTTGACTAAGCATGAGTTTAACTACCCGATCGATCATTTTGGGTTTTAGCACTATGTTCCGTGATTTAAGACCTTGGTTATCTTCACATTATGTAGTATGGCTCACGTATATAGTTGATTTCGTTTTTTGAGAGGTTTGGAGTTAATTTTAGAGAGTAACTTTTAATTCGGAATCTTTAAGTTGAACAAGGTTTGACTTTTGAGTAAATAATCTCGGATTAGTATTTTAATGGTTCTAGTAGGTTCGTAAGGTGATTTTGTACTTATGCATTTGTTCATATTTGGATTTGTGGGTTTCTAGGTTGATTTAGCCCTAATTGTCTAAAGTTAGAAATTTGAAGGTTCGGAAAGTTCATAAATTTAACTGGGAGATAACATTGAGTCTATCCGTCTCAGATTGTGGTTTTGGAAATTGGAAAAGCTCCATTTCATTATTTGGGATTGTGCGCAAAGTTTGGGTTTATTCTTGGTTAGGCTTGAAACAAATGTTTGGTTTGAAGTTGGATGTTTATAAACTTAAAAGATTGATATTGATCGACGATTCTTGGTTTTGATGTTATTTGTGAAATTTTGAGCCTTTGGATAGTGGACTTGTTGGTATTATTTGATGGGGTCCGGTATGGCTCAGATATGAGTCACGGTGGTTTCAAACCATTTTTGGTTGTATTTGCATTGTTGATTTCTGGTGTTGTTATGATGAGCATCGCGATCGTAGTAGGAGCTTCACGATCTCAAAGTCTGTTTTAAAGTGCTAGGTGATTTATGCAATGCGTTCGCGATAGGGGAAGCACATTCGTGTAGTTTTGTGAGGGATGTTCATCGCGTTCGCGCACCAGGCATCATGTTTGCGATGAGTTGGGGGTCAGCAGTCAGCAGAGTTCGCGTTGACGACTCGTCGTCCGCGTTCGCGCAGCTTGGGGGCAGCTAGCCACCGCGTTCGCATGGCTTAATCCATATTCTAGGAGCAGTGTCTGGGGCAGTGTGGTCTTGGTACATTGCAATCATATGTATTGGACCGTGATCGAGAAAAGTATTAACTGGCAGTGTATTTAAGTTGCCAATTTCGGGATTTTTCCTATTATTTTAATATTTGAGCTATAGACTTAGAGAAGAGGAAATTATGAAGATCAATTCACTACTACATCGGAGGTTATGGGTCACGATATTTTTGTATTGGTTTTGGATCTTGGGCACGTATGCTCGAGTTAGCTTTGTTGACTTTTGGGAATTCCTTTAAATATTGAAGTCACTTCCTATGGCATTTTTAACTTCCTTACATGATGTTTGGCTTGGATTTGCGTGATTGGGCGGATATATCGAGGTTTTGACGCGATTCGAGGTTGAAGACTTGCCCGGATGAGGTGAGTATCTTGCCTAAACTTGGTTTGAGGGTAATTTTCCCATTGGCTGTGATATTTGTTATTGGTTGGGGGTGACGTATATGCAAGATGACGAGTGCGTATGCATTGCATCGTGGTTATTCATGACCCAAAAAAATCTTATGCTAGTATATGCCTTATTTTGCTATCATGCTTCTTTGATATCTTGTTTTTCCCATTTGTATGAATACGGATAGTAGTCATGTCTAGGTTATTTGCGTATCTTTTTGAGATATGATATGGCTATTTGTGCTATGTTGAGCTATTTGCCTTAGCAGTAGTCATACTGTTCAATCATGATATTATATCCGCGTGTTATGTCTCTATACACTTTTTATATGTTATCTCACATGTTGTTTGTGTCCATATGCGTGACACGAGTATGAGCTGAATTATGGCACGTTGTCATATTTCGTATGGTATATTGAATTATATTTATGTGAGATGTTGGCACATAGAGACTTGAGCGTATCGATGACTGATCTTGGCCATAGAGTCGTGTTTGTATTAATGTTAAGGTGATACGTGCGTGATAAATGTGGATTTTAGCCACTTATTAGTACCTTCTTGGTTTAGTTTTAGTCCAAAACTGCTGATTTTTGTCTCCAAATATAATGACGATGGTTGAATTGCAGATGCACTGGAGAATCTGAGCTCAATGACGAAATATAACTCAAAGAAGAGATATTCCAGTTTAGATCAATAGACATGAAGTATGCAAGGAGCAGTGCGGTCCGCATAATTTTATATGCGGCCGCAAAAGCAAATGCAGCCGGCAAAAAATTAAATGCGACCGCAGACAGATCATGAGCTTTTGGGTATTTTGGCAGAAGTGCGGTCCACAAACCAAAAGTGCGGTTGCATTTGGTCCGCAAAACAAATTCGCACTAATAGAGCATGAAAGATCAGAGAGAGCAATCGTAAAAAATATTAAGCCTCCTCAAAGTGCGGCCTACAAAAATTCAGTGCGTCCGTAAGAGCTGAAGTGCAGCCGCAGAATCTGAAGTGCGGCCGCAGAACTCCTCCAATCGAAAGCACTCGCAATAATAACCCATTAAAGTACAGATTGCAGATGTTAAAAGTATAGTTGCAGAACCCTCCGAAGGGTATTTTTATCAGAAATTTCAGAGCACTATAAATAGGCTTGAAACACTTTTTAGGGCATCTTTTTGTATTATAGCAGCAGCTGGTAGTTATTCATAGCTATTTGGGGAAACCTTAAGCTACAATTAGAGAGGATCAATTATTTTTCCGTTTTAATTTAGTTTTATGTCTATAATTTCTTCTTCTTTTCATTTTTCTATGTCTATTGTCATGAGTAGCTAGATTTTATCCAGGGTTGTGATCCAACCATTTGTGTAAAACTTATAGGTGTTTAATATTAATTCTTGTTATTGAATCTGTTAATATAATTTAGCATTGTTCATGATTTAAAGTTAGAATGAATGGTTGCTAACATTGATTCATACCTATTTGATTTTGTTCTTGCTTGAGAAAGAGGAAGTTAGTGTTGGAAAACTTGATAAACAAGAAACTGAACTGGTTCAAGTATCGATTAGTTTAATAGAGAAAGGGATAAGGTAACTTGGACTCATACTCAATTACTTTGATTGCTACCATTTGAACTTGAGAGAGCCAATTTGCGCATAATCACTCTTTAACCGAGAGGTATTGAGTGGGTACTTTTGTATTGAGAGTCATAACAAACCCCAATCTACCAAGCAAGCATAGATTTACTCTACCCATTAGGTTTACACCTAGGTTAAGGTTACAACCCTAGGCATTTCTCTATTTGATAAAAACTTCAAAAACATTTCAATTATTACTTGTTCATTAGTTAGATCAATTTCTTAGTAGTTTAATTTAGAAGAATTGATACCCACTTTTTTTAGAAGCTAAATCTAGCTATTTCGAGTTTATCTCTTAAGTATTAACCTCAACCACCATTCTAAATTCCTTGTGGATTCGACCTGACTCGCGTTGGGTTTATAATTATAATAACCATTTCATATTCCTTTAATTGGGGAGTGAATTGGACGTAATAAATTTTTGGCGCTGCGGTCGGGGAGTTTCGATTTTAGATACATAATTGAGTTTGTTTGTTGAAGTATCTTCTTTTACTTTGGTAATTCTAACTTGTTGAAGTGATTGTAGGTTTCAAATGGCGATCAATGAATTTGGAAACATGCCATTGCGAGAGGTGGATGGCAAAGAGGAACAAGTTGATGAAATGCCACAATTCCTCAACAGAATTGCCGAGGCCGTGGGCAACAAGACAATGTGCCTCTATCTTCCACACCTCCACCACCGCCACAACCATAAGAGGCGCAACATCGAATTTTTCCCAATGAAGAGTTATGCAAGTGCCATAGTCCCCCCCCCCCCCCCCCC